>APFE031155945.1:387453-415398 GCA_000404065.3 Pinus taeda | reverse complement strand
ATTGTGAACCCTAAAAAAACCATGAAATGTAAAGAGTAGTTTTTGTTGAACAAATCTAGCATCACCTTGGAATCACTATCCAACTGAAGATGAGTAATATATTGTTACATGACAGATTACATTATAGCCTCATAGAGTAATGAGTTTAGCTGTTGTAGTGGTACCTTAAAACACAACCAACTTAGAAAAAAATAGCACTTGTCACCTAGAAAAATGATCATTCTCAAGCCACAACTTCCTAGAATACCATGGTTCAGCTGATTAAATAGACCCCAAGGTCAAGCAAAATCAAAAGCCAAAAAACCTTAACCTTAAAAGAATTCTAAGGAATGTTTTCCAAAGTTACACAAGGAAGGCTTAAACTACACCCTATACAATCAACCGAAGGATTTAGTATTATTATATTTTCCAATAAAATAGAGTTTCTATACCATCGGATTCCACAATTATAATAGAAAGGAACCTATTTAAACTTTGAGTATCTAGGATGACTTACTTGATTCCCATCACAGAATCAGTAAAACCCTAAGAACATACACCCAAACAACTTAACTCTTATAGACTTCAATCCAAACCTTATGAGCAAGCTCAGGAGAGATAGTCCACAGTCTCTTATATTGATAAAAAAACAAACATACATTTTGAATGATACCTCCTTGACTGCAAAAATTGCCTTGATTCAATATCTCGTTTCCAAAGAGAAACCACATAAACAATTTTATATGATACGAGGAATTTTCATAATTGCCTCTTAGCTTATACAACTGTGTAATCTTCAAACAATGCCTTTTATGCTAATTTAGTAGTTATAAAATTAGTACCACCATTCTAGGACCGAACCATTCTTCCAAGACAAAAACAAAGAAAACTTTTGCATGGCATAAAGTCTTGGAGAACAAAAACCATTTTTTAGGCATAAACATTGGAAACCCAAATCAAAAGTTCTCTTCCAATTTTGAGCATCACCAATAGTAGCTTCATATACAAAGGTGAAAAGGCTTGAAATTATGAGAAACTCAATTAATCCCTCTCATAAGAAAGAGAAAGAAGCTCCTCTACAACAAAGATACTTGCCAACAAAATATTGTTACCATTCTCAATTCTTCAAATAAGCCAAGATACAATTATTGAAAAAACATTTACTAAACAACTCAAAATATTGAAGACATAAATCCATTCTTCAACAAAAAAATGTGTTTTCAAATATTTATTTCCTTAGTAATTTTATCCAGAAAACTATTAAGAAAGACAAAATCGAAGACTCCTTAATGCTAAGGACTGTCCCAAAAAAAAATTGCTTAAGAGCCCAACCACCTAGCCTCTGTGGAGGAGCCAAAGACTTGCACTTAACCAACATAAATCCTTCTTCTTTATTCTTCTCTATCAACAAATAAAATAGACTAGCAAATGCATGATATGTTGGAAAGCAAAAGTCGTAAGGTGGTAGCATGAGAAACAATAACATAGAAGAAATAAGTAAAAATTTATACAATTTGTTTCTTTACTAGAATTTAATTTTGACCATATTTTATGTTTCGAGAAGATTGCAACCAGACCAATATTCCAGAATATGTTCAAAATGAAGGTAATGCACAACACCTTAAATCCAAAGGATTTATGAAAATGACGTTCATTAAGATTCAATAATACTTATAAGTAAATGATTTAATCAAAAATTTCATAGCACAATTAATCTCATATCACATTTAATTCACAATGAAATGGGTAATGTTTTTTGTTATAAGGTATTCAAGATAATGTATGTGCATTTTGAGTCATATTTTATGTCAATTCCAACATGTTGTCACAATTATGGTTTTGTGATCAAGAGTATAGAAATTTTAGGGTGGTGTCCTAGATGCATGATCTTCCATTGATATCTTTTGGAGATGCCTAAGTAGATTCCAAACTGCTTCTAAATCAACTTTCTTGAATTCTAGTTAGAAGACCACCCTCATCCATACAATTGGGACAAACAAAGGGTAAAACTTACAATAACATGTCTTTATTAGATTAACAATTTGAGGGGTAAATTATTGCTTGATTGTGGGGATCATTGGCTGCTTGGATAAGACATAGTCAAAGAAGTCTACCCTAAATGGTGTGATCCACACCTTGTGCTCATTTATAGAAGAGAAGATATGTCAAGGTCCACAGCTCCACATGTGATTGATAATTCACGAATTTGGTTAGCCAAAGATGATGAACACCTATTTTCTCCAGTTGGAAGTATGGTATGTGCACATCCAAAGGTCCATATGTGCTATTGTAAGGGGTTATTTGTAATTTGTATAGTCTATGAGAAGCAAAAGCACCACTTAATGACTGAAAATTGCATATCATCATTCTCAAAGAGCCAATACAACTCTACCTCTAATGCAAACTTATGGGTTCATAATGTGAAAACATCCACATTAAATTTAAGCTATAATTACCACTAAGAACAATGCAATGAACGAATATTTTTTGGTTAAAGGTATCTATTGAATTAGAGTATTCCATATTTTATGTCATTCATGAGTAATGAACAAACAAATTCAAACATAAAGTCCATTTTTTATCCATAAAAATACATAAAGTTCTGAAACATTGTTAAGTTGAAGAAAATCACATGGAAAAATGCACTAAAACCAACCATCTAGATGATGTACATTCTAAAACTTCACCAGAATGTATTATCCACTAGTCTAATCACATTGAAAATGTTGATTTAGTTAGGTTTAAACAAAAAATAATGCTTAAATGCACATGCATGTGTGTGTGTGTGTGTGTGTGTGTGTGTGTGAGAGAGAGAGAGAGAGAGAGAGAGAGAGATAAATAAATTCATGGCCTTGGTGAATCATGGCAGAGCCTTGCATATCATAACATACAACTTTCATTTGAATCGCGGTGATCTAGTACCAACAATTTAGATTAACAGGAATCCTAAACTTAAAAACTTATGTCATGGCTAAAGTTTCAACCTTGTTTGACTACACGTGTTCACCCTCGATAGGAGCAAAAGAGTGAAACATATGAAATTTAAACATCTTTACATATTTTGGATACTTTAAGTAATTTATCCTTGCAAACTATGTTGTATCTTGAAATAGAAATTGTAATTTTCACAAACTATACATGGACCAATTACATTTAGCACAATGCAATTTGTGTAGACCTATATAGAATACCAACATCATAATATTGAGAATCATTTTAATTTTTATTTCCTAAAAAAATAGTATAAGAATCCTATTTGGAGCTTGTATGCTCACTTGAAGCTTTATCTCTACTCTTAGTAAGTTTTTGTGTGGGTTTTGAAATTGACTGAACATGTGCGATTGTTGGGGAACTACCTCTAGGATATGGAGCCACTATTATCTTTGAAAGTTAAGAGGTTGATAGACTATAAGAAATATCTATCATTGGATGATTAAACTTGCATGTCAGTCCAAAAGTACATATACCATAGTGGATGTAATAGGTTCATGTCGGTTGCATCTTAATATCAAAACAAACAAAAGCACATAGTAAGAAACATGAAATGAAACAAAATTATCAATGAATTACATGACACTTCTCAAAATATTTCCTTCCTTTCCAAACATGATTTATTTGAGATAAAATAAATAAATAGTCTACAAGTAGTGATAAGATCAAAAGACATTCAATATAGACAAAAAATCAAAGAGAAAATAAAGACTTGTTAAAATGTTAAAAACTTAAATTACTGATACTTTCAACTTTCACCCACTATTGTACATCTCAACAAATCAAGTCACATATCAAGAATCCTAAGCATACTAACTTCATAAAATATGAATATAATTCCTTTCAAAGAAATAAACTATAATGACTTCTAAAATATAATCCTTAAGAAATGGAACCGATAGTCTTAGCACACCAAAAATATGTCCTTTCTATGTACACATTTCATAGATGCCCAAATGAAAAAAATCCAACTTGGACACCAAGACTAAATTAAAATAATGAGTTATTTCCAATGTTATGGTGATGAATTGGTACATCTACTTCTTATATCCAAACCAAGTGAAACCCAACAATTTATAAGCCTTTCTATCGAATGCACAGGCTCGAGTACCACATTCGAAAACTATTGAAAGTATATTTCAAATTAGGAACTATCAAACACAACTTGGGAATGCTTGTTGAGGATACCTTTTGCACACAAGAGAAACTGTTAGTAATAAAAGCAACAAAATAATATTGTCCTTTCAAAATAGTGATTAAATCAATAACCATATAAACAAATGAAAATTTCCTAGCATGAATGATCAAATTACTCACCTTTGGGAAAAAGAAGACATCAAGAGTTTCAAGTAAGTTACATGACTGAATTTTACATTCAAATTTTTGTTCTTGAATACCATATACCTAGATTAAGAAAAGTGCAGTATGATACAAATATGTGACACAACTTAACCATAAAGATTCAAAAGGATTGTCAACAATCACAAGACATTAAGTAATTGAATCAAACTACATCTTTGGCAAATAACAAATACTATAGTTGAAGCAACAGGCTTATCAAACGAGGCCAATCTAGTTGGAGTATCTCCAAAGCAATGCAGTTTCTAAAGAAAAAATTCACTCACGAGACATTATTTTGTCTCCCATAAATGAAACTTCTCCAAGCACATTTCAAAATTAAGTAAATCTATTGTTAGAATATAATAAAAATTGCCATAAATTCAATGCTTCTAGATTTAAATAGGCTAAATTCACTTCCTAGATATTAGCAGAAAGAGACTACATAATTGATATGTTGAAGTGACCGATTTGGGCTTCCTTTCACATGTATCTAATCATCCCTCAAATCAGAATTATATTGTTTTCTATGTGGTTTTGAATCACTATAAGAATCACTACTCTAGAGTCTCCAATCAAGGTCATGCAAAATAGCACATCCATTAACACTCAAATGGGTGAGATGTGGACACCATGCCAAAATTTCTTCAATTACTGATTGGCTAAAAGCACCATAGGATAAATCCAAATTATAAAGCTTGAGAAGTGATCTTCCCCTATGGAGTGGAAAAAATGTCAAATTCTTAAGCTATTTTCAAGCCTAAATCTTCAAAACCTCATGAATGTGAAAGGGAGAAAAATGATGTTAAATTTTGTGAAAAATAGGTACTTAATGATAGGTTGGAAAATTTCCAAAAATGCATACAAAAACCTAGGAGTGATAACTTTAGTTATCTGAAGTAATCTTTAATTGGGGACAATAATCAATGATTGGTTGCAAATGTGTAAAACAAATCTAAAAGTTTCAAATTGGAGAGTCCCTGTAGATCCAACAACCCCTTTGGACCAATTGAGGTGCACAATATAAAAACTAACAACTCAATGGAAGGACATGCAACAACCAAGAAATGATCATTAAGCAAGCTACAATGTTTACAAAATTTATAAATATGGGCTTCCTAATTAACAAAATAATAATATATGTAGTTAAAGGAGAATGAACATAATTTTTTTTTAAGAAAACCTGTAGAAAGGGACATCAAGTGAGTGCAACTATGGAAAATCAATATCTGCCTAAGATATAACACCACATTATGTTGCTAATTGAGGTGATATAATCTCAAGTTAAAACAAATGGGGACATATTCCTAGATTAAGCAAGCAAGGAATACAATGCATCATATTAATAGAATATAAGAAAAGCATAGAAAATAACTTATAGGGGAAAATGAGGCTCTCTCCAGGTGATCATAGCCGTTTGGACATTTTTTTTGTAGGCTTGGACATGCTAGTCAAAGGTTTCTCACTCCATGAAAACCAGTAAAGGAGAGAATGTGCAATGATACACTACTTAAGTTTGCAGTTGATAGGCTCTACAAAAACGTACAACAAATAGAATAATATTAATTAGAAAAGTATAAATAATTATAAATTGCAAGGATTGCACAACATTGAAGAAAAATTTCAAAAGTTTGTATTGCATCCAAATTCCATTTCCCAAACCAAACTATCAACAAATTACAGTACCCTACATATAATTACTTAAATTAAATGACAACAAATCACTTTCTAAGAGGTTCATGAACAACATTGCACCAGATGTTGCAAAGGAAACACCATAAGTTAATAACATATGGATAAAGAGAATAGATGAAGATATATGTGATATGTTAGAGTTTGAGTGAGATAAACCTTAATGTTATTTAGTAAGGTCTTCAAATCCAATGTTAAACAAAAACTAATTTCTATAATGTAAGTGGTATGCTACCTAAACATGTCACATTAGCGATTGGCTGAACTGGATTATTTGTTAACAATATGGGATATTGAAATGATTAGCTTACCAGAATGGATCTTAAAATTTCTCCTACTACAATCAAGCTATGTTATACTCAGTCAGTATTAGCATAATGGAAAACCCCAACATAGATTCCATCAAATGAATATGGAATGAAAATTAAAAGTCCATAGAATGCAACATCATGCAAGAAACATTTACTCTAGAGAAGGTAGATATAGGTAAAATCTTGAGCAGCATCAAGGATTTTATATTACAAGTTCTTCTTAAAGGAGAAATAGAACAAGGAAATGGTTGAAGATATCTGGGCATATAGAATGATGGCTAAGAATGATTAGCTCAAGGGGTTTGATTCACTAGTGAAACCACCACAGGGCTAGTTTGTGTATAACAATGATTTTTTCTAGATTTTTTATCATTTTGTGCCATCTATTTGAGCTAATTAATCCTTTGACAAGTGTGTAACAATGATCATCATTGTTATAGGATGGAAAACACATCCATATAATGTTATCCATTGATTCAATTGGACAACATGGGCATAGAAAAAAAAGAGGGTTTTACTCAGTGAGTTATTTGTACATAAAAGGCTGCTTTGACATCATTTTCACCTTCAGAGGTAACTCTATAGGCTACTTTCATAGTTTTTCTTTAACTATTTAGTACTTGACTTCAATGTTTACTATGCAGTTAGCTTTTATAAGCAGATGTGTCCAACTCTCAGTTTGGGGTTTAGACTCATATTATAGATGAGTTACCTATTCATCCATGAAATTTCAGACATATATTAATATTTTTCATTGTATGGACATAAATTTATTGACTATAAATGAAAAATCCTTTCCTTAATTCAAAATACGTGTATATATTTATTTTATTTTTATTTGCCAATATTTTCCTCATCCAATTCCAACTCTTCGCTTTTTTTCCTGATTAATTTTTCTAGGTTTGGAATTTGTTGACTTGTTATGAACAACAATTCTTCCATGCTAGCTAATACAAGTAGAGAAAAGCAATAAATTCTTAGAATATATAGTGTTAAATGCAAACTTCGTTGTTTCAAATAGATTTGTAAAATTAATTGCAACTTTCCAAGGCATGGAGAAATAAGCACAAACAAAATGTCTTTCCATGTTAAAACCAGATACCGAAGAAGCATTAATTGAATGTATTTATCTAGGCATGAAACTAATTGAATAGAAAAAAAGTTCATATTTGGCTAAAATGAACTTCTAAGTTTTCTTAAAGGAACTAAAATCAAAATGTGAATTCAACTCTTCCATATTAAATTTTGTATTTAGATAAATTCAACAGAGAAAATAATTTTGAGCACGATTCTGCATAATTTTGAATGTCATTGTTCTAATGTTTCTTTCTTATCTTGCCGAAAAGAAAATATGATTATATTTAATATTTAAATTATATTACTTGGACCCACTACAATACCTAGATGGATTTTCACTAAATTAGCTTCTGATATAGAGTTGAGGTTCACTATGTTTTCTATTATACAAAAAATTGTTGACTGAGTGTCATCCCATCAAGTTAATCTAAATTTTTATTCTTGAAATCAAATTTTCTAAATTATGTTTTGAAGAAATATAGATTCGTCATAGAAAATTTTGGTTATCAAACTTTATTAACCAACTCAACTATCATTTATTTCTAATAACTACATCTAAAATCACAACCTGTGACAATGTTCTAACAACATCGTCAAACAAAGAAATATTTTTTTTAAAGGAAAGGATTCAACATCTAGTTTAACCATTGGTTCCACAAACACACTTATATATACATAATTTACCTTGAGCATTACATATACCAATTTTATCATTTTGGTTTCTTGATATGTTATGCTTATATCAATATTTGATAATATACCATACTTCTTATTATTAAGTTCTTAAAAGGAAATCGTAACACTACACATGATACCACTTATTTCTATTTATATAAATCTATTTTACCTTTGTGACTTATGGTGGTTTATTCTATTGGTTTATTTTGTTTACCTCTTTATTTCTACCTCCCTCTCTAATACTATAACCACTCCTCCCACATTTACACAATTTCAACGTTCTTCTAGCTAAAGGTGAGACGAAGAGTTTCTATGACATGACCCACCATCCAAACTTCAATTATGGAAGTAGGAATGACAATTAGAACTTAATCATCACAAACTAAAATTCCACAGGCCTTACAGGACACTTAGGGGCCAAAGAACCGCCCTAGGTGACCCAACCCTGAGATAAACTACCTTTTAGTGACTTAAAACCCCAACAACATGCATAATCCTACAAGAGTGTGGTTGTGACTCTCCAACAACATGAACAAGTGAACCTGAGTGCAATTGTCACCTAAACTGCTCAGTTTAGTGCCTGTAGTCCCAAGCCACAATTCCAAGCCAACATCCAAACCACTTCCTAGAACTTCCTAAAACTTTCCAGAATGATAAAAGACCTGAAGGATATGCTAAATATAGAAACTCGAATTAGAAAATTGACCTAACTAGGCCTAAACATGACAATCATTTCGTTGAACATATGGTGATCATGTAATCTACAATTCATGAATGCATATCTCAATATAGGGGTTTGAAACTTGTCTGGGAATCATCAAAAAGGTCTAATTCCATCTCATAATAGTTGCAATACTACTTGTTATCCCATGCATTCATTAACCATAACATATTTATCAAAATTTCGAACATGACATAGATATAGTACATTGTAAATTCAGGCTTATAACCAACATTAACTATATTATTAACAATGACATAACAACCATAAAATCACCATAATAACATGTACAAATTCTCATAGAATAAAATCGAAAAATAATTCTTATTAATTGATGCAAAATCCAAGCAAGTCGGGGACTTACACATACCACCGACCATAGACTTAGGTGAACCAAATATTTCTTTCAACTAATCACCCCCATGACATATTCAAAGCATGAATGTGGGAACTCAGAGATTCTAAGAGATTAAACCACCTCCACCCTCAAGCTACTTATATCTCACCAAAATTGGTCAAGAGGTCACATAAGAAAACCAAAACATAAATAACCAAGGCTTCCCAGAGATTAAACCACCTCCATCCTCAGGCTATCATAAACTCGCTAACACCAGTTAAGAGATCACTCAGAAAAAATAACCTCGAATGCCTCAAAATTTCTTCATCATTACCTTAAGGAATTTGTGTGTCTACCCACCCATTGAGAGATTCTTGGACATTAAACCACCACCACCCCCAACCCTTTCGAATTTTCTTGAGACCACTTGACCTGGTTCTAAAACCTTATGACAATCCAAAGCTCATCAAACCAATGAATCCCATCGCACCATGGTTATCCTAAAGTGGAAATGCAACGTTGGAACCACTAGGACACCCAACAAAATGCATGCCAATGACAAAAAAAGAATCAAATACACAAATTCATGTACCATGCATTCACAGACTAGCCAGGAAATCACACATGCAATTTGTTATCCACAATTCTTCCTACTGAAGCAGCTTGATCACCAACCTTTCTTTCTTTTCCTTTGATTTCCTCTCCCCAATGTTAGAATGATATAAGAATTCTCTAAGAGTGAAATAGTATGAGAAAATAGAAATAGATCTCAAACTAAACTGACAAAAGCTGTGAACTGATCTTGAAAAGCCTTTTTATCGTTGAGGCCTCTATTTTCTTCAATTTCCTCTATTTTTCCTTTAGTTTTACTCTCATGCAAATTTGTGAATTTTCATCTCCCTTTTCTCGTATATTCCGTTATTTTCATAAATAAATGTCAATTAATGCCTCTTTTCCTTTTCCAATGCCTTTTCCAATTTCCTTATCCATTGATCCATATATTTTACTTCATGGATGCATACATAATTTCATATAAAAAAGAATCGGACTAAGTAACTTTAACACATGAAAAAGAAGTAGAAACCATAAAGCAGCCATGAGATGAAAGCAACAAAATGGTTTGATTATGGATTTCACCAAGTGTGGGCTATGTCTCTGGGCCCTACTCAAAGTGGGGAGGCCTCTTTCATTAAATGGCAACAAAAATTAATTATAATCAACTTTACTTAAATGACCATTATATCTCCAATTTATGTCATGGATGGAAAACACCAAGCTTAGATGTAGAAACAGACATCACCATTTGATTCATGGCATGAAACTGTGTCAAACAACTATAAACCTGACCATATTTTGAGAAAGTGACTTCTGGAGCTCCAAGGAATCTTTAGATTCCCTCAACGTTCCCTAAAAAAATATTCTAGCAATATTCCTTTGGAATTTTTCTCACGTTTCTTCCCTGAGTGGGCGCGGTTCAAGCCTTGGTACTCCTAGTTTCACCTGCACAACTCATCTCACTACTTCTTGGTTCCACCACTCCTCCCCTGCTGAGCAATTGAGTAATGTTTATATACCTTTTGTGTGGGATAATTCAAAACAAAGTTGTGTGGGCCATTGGTGATCATGGCAAATAGGATGGGTGTGGACTGGGATAAAAAACAATCATGCCCCATACATGGCATGATTTTGTTTTGGATGAACGATATTTATTTTATGTTCAGCCCCTGGTTAAATTTTGGTTTATGCATTTAACACACGGTTCTTACACTGCCTGTTGGTTGTCATTGTTTAAGTTTGGGACCACCCATTGGCAAGCCAACCCACCTAAGTCGGGCGGGTTTGAACCACGTCAGCCTCTCCACGTGCCTTCATTCCCAATTCAGTTGGGCATGCGCAAGTCTGCTGGTGGCCTAACCCATTTATGTTTTGTGTTTTGATTATAATAACCATGGACGTTGTCGCTGTCGTGGGTGGCATCCCGCTAGCCCAATTTTATATATATTTTTATTTTTTATAATAATCTAGTGAAAATTTCGGTGGCGGTTTCTAAAGATCACCGGGAAAATTAAAGAGGCAACAAATTTTCCCATTCTAACCAGTGTATTTCATGCACCATCCCTTTGCCAAATTGTTGCCTCACTAGTGACTACCATTGGGCATAGTTTGACCAGAACTTTGATCAGCTATATCTTGAGCATATGAATCGGATTGAGTGTCATTCACACTGTTGGAATTACGACAATGAGCACTATGATCTGGTCCAATTTTCACTTGAATCCAATGAATTTGATTTTTGAGCTCTTTCAAGGCCACTTCTATTTCTAGAGCCACCTAGATTTGTCCCCACTAATGATATTTTGGTTCGCCAAAAGATTTATTAGTCAATGGGTAGGTGAGGGAATTTATCAGTGACCTTCTCCTTTTCAACACATCAAGCCTTGGATGCATTCCACTTAAACCAATACAAATGTACTCCACGTCTCTTCATTGTGAGTTGATGGTCTACCTGTCAAGAATTATATCCTCCATTAGATTTTCCAAGTATTCAGGTGCAAAGTCATCCACTATAGGAAATTGTCCAACCTCTTCCATGTCCATGATCAAATGTGGCTCATAAAGGTTCAAGTTTTCAACATCCATGACTAAGTGCATCTGCATATATGTTGGAAAATCGAGATGAAAACAATTGTCTCCAATCTTATCTAATATGGTGAATGGGCCATATCAGATTGGTCTCAACTTCTTCCTTTCCCTTTCATCTTATCTTTGTTGATGTGGAGACACACTTTGTCTCCAACATAAAATTGGTTATTGAATCGGTGCTTGTCACGTCAAACTTAGTATTGAGCTTCACTTCTTTCCAACTGCTCTTGCACTACCTGGTGAATCATTTGAATTTGCTGAATGAAATTCCATGCTTTTTCCCTGTCATCTTGCACACTAGAATATTCATCTGTCCCAAAGACCATGTTTAAGGGATCCTTTGGAAAATATCCAAAGCATGTCTTGAATGGTGGGCTATGAGTGGATGAATTCACTTCCCATTTGTATGCATGTTGTACATAAGGAAGTTGCTCATCCCACAACTTGGGATGCTTGCTACAATAGCCTTGGAGTAAATGTATCATTGTGTGGTTAACAATCTCTATTTTTTCATCGGTCTGTGGATGAAATGTTGTGCTCATCTTCAGCTTGGTGTCCATCATTCTCCACAAACTCATCCAAAATTCTCCAAGAAAGCAAGAGTCTCAATCAAAAACAATGGATGTGGGAAACCCAAAGTGGACCCATACAAACTAGAAGAAGAGATGAACAATCTACTATGTAATGAGTTTCTTTTTCCAAGGCATTAAGACACACATTTTTGTAAATCAATCCACAACAACATACAAATATTCATGACCTCTCATAGACAAAGGAAAGCCACCTACAAAATCCATTGACACACTTTCCCATGGATGAGTCGGGATAGGGAGTGGTGCCTAGAGCCCCAATTTTCTATTAGTGAGCTTACTAACTCAACACAACACGCATCCCTTTACATATCAAGTCATAATAATTTTCATGTGAGGCCAATAACACAACCTCTGCAAATGAAACAAAGTTTTGCTTACACCAAAATAACCTGGCACAAGATAGGTATGTGCCCCTCTCATTACATGTATCCTCTTATTGGTGGGGATGCAAAGTTTTCCAATGTGGTACAACAACTTTCCCTACAAATGGTAATTATCCACCTATGATCGATGAGTTAGATTTTCATAAATATCCTTAAAATAAGCATCATCAACATACTATTCAACATAATTTTCAAAAGATTAAGAAGCATTTTGTAAAACTATAGATGCCGAAATATGAGTGTGCAAGAGAATATCTGCCACTTTGTTGATAGTGCCCTTTTTGTATTTTATTGCCAAGTGGGACTACTGGAGGAATCCCATCCATCTGAAATGATGTGATTGTTGAAGCTTGGTCTACAACTAGAGGTACTACAAGGGCTAGTGATCTGTGTAATGATGGTCTCCTTTCCAATCAAATAGTTCTTCCACTTATTCAAGTTTTAAATCAAGGCATACAACTCTTTGTCGTATGTTGGATAGTTCACAACAGTTTGGGAGAATGTCTTTGAATGATAACATATAGGTTTCCTCTACTGCATCAATACTTCTCTCATGGTGTTTCCACTGGAAGTTGGAGGCCAGGTAAGGTTGAAACTAGTGTGTTACTGATCTTGTATTTCATTGTATCAAAGGATTTTCACTACTTTCCTCCCCATTGAAGGGTTTGATTCGCACGTGTCAATGCATGTAAGGGGGATGAAATGACATAGAAGTTCGAAATGAGCCTTCTCTAGTATTGTACTATGCCCAAAAGCCTACAAACCTTTATAGCATTGGCACTTTACAATTACATAAATTTCAGAAGGGTCTACTTTTAATTTTCCACCTCTGACAATGTGACCCAAGTAAATCAAAGAGGTCTTACCAAATTCACACTTAGACATTTTGACATACAAGTTTTCTTTTTGCAAAACATCAAGCACCTTTTTAACATGACTCACATGATCTTCCCATGTCCTACTGAAAACAAGAATGTCATCAAGATACACAAGTTCAAAATCATCAAGAAAAGGTTAGAAAATATCATTCATCACCCTCATGAATGTGGTTGAAGCTTTGCATAGTACAAATGCCATCAGTAGCCATTAAAACAACCCCTATTTTCTGTTAAATGTGATTTTCCCTACATCCTGTTCTGCAATCCTAACTTGATGATAGCCATTGTGAAAGTCCAGTTTTGTTAATTAGACAACATTTTTCAATTGATCTAAAAAAACATTAATGCGAGGGAGAGGGTACCGATTCTTCACCATTATTTCATTGCGTGATTTGTATTCCATGCACATCCTCCATGTGCCATCCTTATTTAGGACTGACATAATAGGTGAACCACATGCAGAAGAACCTTGCCTTATGACCCCTTAGTTCAGCATTTCCTCTACCTGCTTCTTTATCTCCTCCATCTCAATGGCTGAAAACCTAAACATACCAATGTCGGGTAAAGGAGATTCCTGCTGAAAGTGAACCTCATGTTGGATCTCACACTTTGGAGGAAACATACTTGGTTCCTGAAAAATTCCATTATAGTTAGAAACAATTTCATACAATTCATTTTTAAGAGTGGGATCATAGTCTTGTAAAGCTTTAGATGTCTTCACATTTTCTTCTCTCACAACCATGAGCATGTACCCTTTGCTAGAATTGATCAATCTCTTCATTTGACCTGCACTTATAGATCTAACACTAATTTTGGCATTATGAGATCTAACAATGTATTCCACCTCATCATTCGTGAGATGATACTTTTTTTCATGGTGAAAGAAAAATGATTTCTTGTCATACAAATATGGACTACCCAATATATTGCCATAGATATCCAAGGGTACAACATCAAGATCAGCCTCATCTACTAGACTTTTGGATGAAATCACAAATCTAGCTTTACACTACTTGGTTACATGTAATTTGGTTTTATCACACACCCAACCAAGAGGGTAGGGCTTCAGATGATGCTTTGTCTCTAACCCTAACTTCTTAAACAAGGATTCCAAAATCAAATATTATTTTGAGCCCAGATCAAACAAGGTTTCCACTTGATTATGTTTCATTATGACTCTAATTTGGAATAATTTAGTCCTCTTTCATTCATTAACAAGAAACTCATTTAAAGAACTTGTACTTGCTTGCAATTCATAATTTCCATTAGCATGAAGATAAAGAGTACCTTGTATGCCCACTATTGTGATCTATGTCTCGTCAACAGAATCAGATCCAAGGTCCTGTTGTATGGTTGCCATAGTATTTTTTGTTCCTCCCACCAAATATCTTTGGTTTCAACTCCGGAGGCAAATTCCAACAATGTTAATCATCATGGTCGTCCTTCTTGCAATGTGTACAATATGGATTTTCTCCTTCCTCCTTCTTGGTTGTAGTTGCCTTCTTGCCCTTTCCCTTTCCTTTTCCTTTGAACTTGCCATTATGAGGTTTGAAAGATGATTTCTTTGGTTGATCTTTTTTATCATTATTTCCCCTAATTTCAAGGTGAATGGCCTTCACACTAGCCACATCAAGAGTACTAGGCTAAAATAAAAACAAATAATTACTGATGTAACTATGTAAAGCACCAATATACATTGTTACAATTTTTGGTGAATCAAGTGAAATGCCGAAGTTTAAATCTTGTTTTCTAAACTCTTCTATGCATTTTTTACATTTTGACCCTTTCCATGTCTCAAATATTTCCATTCCATTAAATACTTTTCGCAATAACCCAAAGGATAAAATTGATGTTTTATTATATCAAAAAATTAGACCAAGAAGAAAGGAGAATACCCAAGTTTTTGTTGCCTTTCTGCAACTTTCTCTCCCACCAAACGAGAGAGGTGCCACTCAGTCGAAGAGATGCTAATTAGATCTTGGCCTCATCTTCAATGATCTATTGAATCCAACAATAAACATCGACATGTCTAATCCAATTGTTTAGTTTCTCTGCATTACATTTTCCATTATATGTGGGCAAATTAAATGTTACATCTATCTTAAAAAATAGCTTCTTAGATGTATTCCTATGATGTTTGTTAAAGGGATGAGAAGAATAAGAAGAATAATTGTCACTAGAGGATGGAGAGGGTCATTCAGAAGGCTCTCTTCATTCACCTTCTTTAACGAGGCATGGTGATCTAGTTCTTTCTTCTTAGGCTTGATTGTCTTCTCATATTCTGCAAACAAATTGTCAACTTTCTCTACCATGGTGAAGAAGATCTTGTGATAATTTTGCTCTTCCTCCATTTGAGCTTCCTCATCTCCCATTTTCTATCTATGTGGTGCATGATCAGCTTCGGGATCATAGGATTTAAGTTTTACTTCTCCTCTTTGGAGCTTCTTCCTAGTTGACGTTAACTCATGCAACTTTCATCAAGAAGACCAACAATGATACTAAGCTTTATCTAGATATTTTACTTCATGGATGCATGCATAATTACATAGAAAGGAGCATGGAAGTAGGTAACTTAAACACATTAAAGAGGAGTGGAAATCATCGAATAAACCATGAGATAAAAGGCACAAAATGATTTGATTATGGAATTCACCGAGTGTAGGCTATGTATCCCATCCCTGCTCAAAGTGGCGATGTCACTTTCATTAAATGCCAGCAAAAATGAATTACAATCAAGTTTAAATAAATGACCCTTATACCTTAATTTCTTTCATGGATGAAAAATGAAAATCTCATATGTAGAAACACACATCGCCATTGGATTCATGGAACAAAATCATGTCAAATGACTACCTGACCATATTCTGAGCAAGTGTCCTCTGGAGCTCCAACAAATCTCTAGATTCCTTGCAAAAATATTCTTCCAAGATTTGCTAGGAATATTTCTCAAATTTCATGCCCTCCTGGGTGTGGTTCCAGCGTGGATGCTCCTGGTTCCACCAGCAAAACTTGTGCCACTACTTCTTGGTTCCACCAATCCTCCCCCATTAAGAAATTGAGTAATGTTCATATACTTTTTGTGTGGTGAAGTACACAAAAAAGCCATGTGGTCCATTGGTGGCAGTGGAAAATAGGACGAGGGTGGACCGGGTTCAAAACCTGTCGTGCCCCATACATGACATTCTTTTGTTTTGAATGAAAAATGTTTTGGTTTGTTTAAATTTGGTTTTCAATGTTCAGCACATGGTAGTTATGCTACCTATTGGCTGTCATTGTTTAATTTTGGGACCATCCATTGGCGACTCGACCCACCTGGGTCGAGCAGGTTCGAACCCCATTGATCTCTCCACGTTCCTTCATTTCCATTCAGTTGGGCAGGTCTGAGTCTCCGAGTGGCCCGACCAATTTATGTTTTATATTTGGATTATAATAACCATGGTCGTTTGGGGGGATGGCAAGGGTGGCAGCTTTCCATGCCAATTTGATATATTTTTTATTTTTTTGATAAAAATATAGTAAAAATTTCGATGGCAGTTTTGAAGGGTCACTTGGAAAATTAAATAGGTGACGAATTCCAACCATTGTATTCTGTGTTCCGTCCCTTTTCCAAGTTGTTGTCTCGTAAGTGACTTCCACTAGGCCCAGTTTGACTAGAACTTTGGATGTATATATCTTGAGAATACAAACTCAAATTCGATTTTCATTCATGTCGTTGGAATGAGGACAACAAGCACTACAATCTGGCCCTAGTTTCACTTCAATTTGATGACTTTAAATCTTTATCTCTTTCAAGGTCACTTCTTTTGATGGAGCTACCTAGATTAACCATAATAAACTAAAATGAAGCCCACTAGGATGTCTTTCTCAATCTTTATCTTGGAATACATGTCCCATGGCCTTGGTACTATTTTTCCTTTATTAAATTTATTACATGAACTATTAACCTGGTGTTATTACAAATCCCGCTCCCTTGGGGGAACACCATCCTTGGTGTTCTATGACACCAATAACTAGAAAACCATTGAAAGCAAAACATACTACCTATGAAGCTTTATAACTTAGCTTGATGTAATATTTATAGTGAAAAAGTTTTTGGAAAGAAAAACCAACATGACAAACATGAAAGCATGACAACCATACTGCTTAGTGGAGCTTTAGAACACAATTCATGTGGTATTTATAATAACAACCATACATAGATATATACATATACTAAAACTCATTTACCTCAACTAGAAAAAAATGAAGGATACATAGCCCGCATTTGATCAACCATCTCCTGTGTAGCTTCATCGGGGCCAAAGTGCTTCCACTGTAATTTAATTTCCTCAATTGCTCAGTTACAGAGAATGAGGTGCTTCTTCTGCAATATGCACTAAAGTTCCAACTAAAATTCTATTTTTTCCTCCACCTACAATACAGATTAGTCAATCACATTATCAACATCCTTCACATATATTTTAATAAATGAAAAATGGAAAATATCATGGAATTTCACTGTCAGCGGAATTGTAAGTTTGTAGGCCACTAGTCCAATCCTTTCAAGGATCTACAAAGGTCTCCAATACCGAGGTGCTAGCTTGACACATGATCCTATCATTAAGGAGATATTCTTGGGCTTGATGTGCAAGTGCACATGTTCCCTAAGCTAAAAATCCTTCAACACCCCGTGTTGGTGTGCATAACTCCTCTACCTATCCTGTGTTGCCTTTAGATTCTACTTCATAACCTGCATTTCCTGTTCCATATCTACCAACATGTATGGCCTTATCATTACCCTATTCACTGGATCACTTGATCTGAACTCAAACAGGAATGCAAAAGTTATATATATAATCATAAGTACAGAGATGTAGTAGGAAAACACTTCATTTCATTAATAGAAAAATATAGAAATATGCTTACAAACAGAATGGAAATAAGATAGCTCTGGCGATGGTAGCTTATCTCTGAGAAGAGATGTGGTGGCTACATGCCTCTGAACTATGTTACGATGAGGCTCAAGGGCCTATTTATTATTTATAAAGATAAGAAAACCCTAAAAAACCAAAATCCTAACCCTAGGAGATGTAACACCAAGAGTGTGTGGGCCCCGTTGGGGTTAGTTGGGCAACCAACTTCTCGGGGTCTTAACTTGGTCATATTATCTCCAGTTTGTGCGTATGATACCTTGTCGGAAAGGTCTCTCCGAGTATTATAATTTTTTCCATAGGCCCCTACCTATGGTTTTTCATTTTCAACAAACCTATAAAAACACCGTTTAGTGGGTCAAAACTGCTACCGAAGTTCAAGACCTAGAGAATTACTAAGAATAGTAAATGTTGAAATAAACAAGGAAATATATGAAACTGATTGCAGGGTCTAGGTGGAATAGGTGGGTGGCCACCAATATCCACCTGAATCATTTCTCCTGCCTTTTGAAATAATGGTTCCAATTACGTGTAGAGCCTCCATGAGGTTAGGAAATTTCTATTGAACTCGGTTCCTGGTGAACCACTTGCCCTAGTGAAGGAGTTGGCCTTCTTTGACAACTCGATATAGATATATCCTCTATTGGTAAGTGTTCTTGATCTTTGTTTCCATGATGTGATCATTTGTGTCTTGTTCCATGTAGTTCAGGTTGAGCTCTGTTGTTGTGTGTTGTTCTGCAATGTCAGATGTGTCCAAGAATCGTGGAAAGTATGGCTGAAGGTAGTCTACATTGAACAATGGGTGCAAACCAAGGAATGGTGGAATGTTGAGATTAAAGGCATTTTCACCGTAATCCTTGGAGAAGGTGTATGGCCCATATTGGAGCGGGCAAAGCTTGTGGTGGGGTCCTGCGAAGCGTTCCTTCTACAAATGTAGCCAAACTTTGTCGCCCACTTGGAACTTGTATGAAACACGATGCTAATCATGGGATTGCTTGTATTTAGCATTGGATCTATCCAATATATCATGAAATTTCTCAAAGATGTGTTGAATGTGCTCAATGAAGCAATTATCCCTTTCAGCGTCGGACTAGACTTAAGTCAAATCTTCCTGAGTGGATGAAAATGGTATCACCATTTCAACGGGGATTAATGGCTGAAATCCCAACCCTACCTGAAAGAGGTTGTGACCTATTATGATGTGATGATGTAAATTGGGGAAGATTATTAATTCTATGCTAATTCCCCTCATCGGAATATAAAAATGTGCTTGAAGTTGTACTCCAAAATAACGAGAGAGAGCATGAATTTTATGTCCTTTTGTTTCTGATAGTTTCATGAAGAAAAATTAAAACATGAAACCAAAACACACGATGCAAGCATGCATCAAACAATAATACACTAGCCATTGATAAAGGATTTCACCTCTCCTAGGGTACGTCTGCATGGATAAGCTCTAAAGGCTTGACCCCCTCTCACTATGCTCATAATTCCTTAGATAAAGAGTACGCAAATGTGCTTACCAAACTAGTTTCTAGTTTCCCCTTCAAGAAAACATTCTTCTACAAAGAATTCTCACTCTAAACATCTGACAACCTACATTTAGTCATGAAAAGATCACCAAGCTAAGGGATCTCAAATCAAGACCCCATACTCCAACTTCCAAGAGCATAAACAAGTACAACAATCCACTTGAAGTACTTAAACAAGACTCTTTCTCCATACACATATAGAGAAAAGAAGAAATACAGCTACAACATTGTTGTAATGGCTGCTACATAAGACATATGGAGGCTAGAATACCCCTACAAGGTTATCTCCATCTTGGAACTCCTAGATAATCAGAAGCAACGCTCTAGTTGACCAGGGCACTCTTAGGTTTGACATTACAAAAACCCTATCCAGAAGTGCTCCTTTGATCTTGAAACCCGTTCGAATCAATTCAGAATGTCCAAAAATGGCTATCTAGCCTTTTTTTGCATCCCATTTGTTCGAAAATTTCCTTAGTTATGACTTCTGCCAGTCTCCCCACAATTTCCTCCTCCAAATTTGACTTACTTCCAGTTAAATTCATTATCTGCAGTAAAAACTAGCAGTTTCGCCACAATCATCGGTTCCACAACCATTCCCACCTATATTGCAGTTAAGGGTGTTGGAATATAATCCTAACATCAACATTTATTGTTTAGCGTAAGTATCCTTGACTTAGCCACATGCACTAAAAATCATGTTCACACTTGGTTTTTGCTAAACTAGCTCGGTGGACCAAATTTCCCTTGTTTTTTGCCTTTAAAGGCTTAATATTATGGAAATATTGGTCCAACCACTTTCCTAAACAATTTAGACATCTAAATGCATGTTTACACCTAACCACACCTCATCCACTTGAGTTATTTGTGGATTGGTGCCCCACATGAAGATTCCGCCTTAAATCAAGGGATTTGGTCCCCCAGACTATTTTAGCATGTTGTAAAGTTGCCTTCCTTGGGAAATGCACCCCTCCTCATGATTTCCTCATGGTTGATAGCTGGCACAGGTTGTCTTGAGTTATTGTTGCTATTTTAGGCCTCCCTTTAGCTTTTCGTAGCATTTTCAAGTTGTTTTTACTAGTTTTTTCCTAGTTTTCTAGATTCGGAAATTTTTGTATAACCACCTCCCTTTGGGATTATACGTTTGGTTTCTCATGTATTACTATTATTCATTAATTTAATACATTGATTTTATGGAGAAAATTCTCTCTCCTTTCTTGAATATCAGAAAATTACTTGTGTTTAATTTAACTAGAATTCTAGATCTATCAGAGCTAGTTGAAATCTAGTGGATTGTACATGAATTTCTTTGCAGGTATAAATCATCAAGAGGTGTAACAAGAAGCAATGGATCATCTCTCTCAACCCAAAATTTTTTTTCTAAATCCTTTCAATTACTTCGAATGGAAGACAAAGATCACTCTGCTCCTCTGAAGCAAAGGGCTTTACAGGGTAACAATGGGAACAGAGACTGAATCGACTTCTGCAGCGAAGAAGATAAATTATTTCAATAGATTACATGAAGAAATTAGGTTTATAGGCCTATCAATTTCTATAGAACTCCTCTTTCATGTCAGCGGAGCCACTACTCCCGATGCAGTTTGGACTACATTGGAAGCACTATTCGGCAAGCATGATGAAATGAGAATGCATCGACTGGAGAATAAACTCTTATCCCTTAGTATAACTCATTTCATCAACATACAAGAATAATTCACCAATTTTATATCCCTCCTCATTGAACTTTATGGATGTGGAGTCAACAAAGAGGAATATCAACTCATCCTTTCGATTCTCTCGAAATTAGGCCCTAAATGTTATGTATTTGTATCGTCTTTTCAAGCATCTAAATTGACTCAGGAAAAATTTAAAATTCCTCCATTGAATGACTTCATTGTAGCATTGACTCGAGAGCAAGATAATCTAGTCCAGTTGGGTGCCATCAAGTGTTCAAAGAACCAAGCACTTGTAGCTACTGATGCTCCAAAGAGCAGTGGAAGAGACAAGCAAAAAGGGTAGGGTATATTTAATGAATCGAAGAAGGAGAGACCTGTATAATATTCAGAGAGTGCTTCTTTGCCTAAGGGTAAGAAGAAGAAGGAAAGAAAATTTTCAAACTATTGTTCCAAAGGTTTTCATCCCAAAGAAAATTGCATGAGGAAAACAATCGATGAGATGGCTAAGCAATTGCAGCAACACAATCTCACTGTGCCCAAGAATGCAAAGAAGAAGGATGATCACAGAATGGGAGACGTGAGAAGGAGAGCATGAGATGGTCATGCTTTAATGGTTTTCACATCCACTCCATTAGATTGGACACTTGATTCAAGTGGATCGAACCATATGGCTGCATCGAAAGATGAATTTTCCTCCATTGAAGAAAGCATCAGATCCCCAATTTACGTGGGAGGTGCCACACCCATAAAGGTGTGCGGAGAAGGATATGCAAGCCTTGAAGGGGGATTCTTCACAAATGTGCTTCATGTTCCCTCACTGTCTGCAAATATTCTCTCGATATATCAAATCACTCATTCCGACTTTGGAAGGAAGGTAGAGTTCACTTGGGACTCTACAATGATTACTAACATTTCTGCAGGCTCACAGTGTGCACATGGAATTGCAGATCATGGTTCTCGTTTGTATTTCTTCTCCCAATTTGTTCCTAAATATATTAGCATTGTATTTATGTCACAACCTGATGATATCAATAGGTAATGGCATGAAATATTTGGTTATCTAAAGTATAAGTACTTGCATCAACTCAGCAAGGAAAACATGGTAGAAGGATTGCCCGCTATTAAATTCACAAGTAGTGTATGTGAAGGATGCATTCTTGGCAAGCATCTGGAGAAAAGGTTTGACAAAGGGAAGGAAAAGAGAGCTTCTTCACCTCTTGGTCTGATTCATAGTGACATCACAGGACCATTTCCACAGCCTTCAATCAGTAAGGCTCAATATGAACTCATCTTCATAGATGATTTCTCTCCCTTTACTTGGGTATTTTTTCTAAAATTAAAATCAGAAGTATTGAATGCCTTATAGAATTTAAAGAACTTGCCAAGGATGAGTCTGGGTGTAATATTAATATACTCCATACTAACAATGGGGGGTAGTATGTCAAGAAATATGTGCAACAACTTTGTATTGATGTAGGTATACAGCTACAACACACAGTGCCATATACACCACAACGGAATGGTGTCATCAAGAGGAAAAACATGTCGTTAAAAGAGATGGCCAATTTTATGTTGTAGTCCAAATCATTAGGTCCTAAGCTATGGGATGAAGCTATTAATTGCACAACATACATTCAAAACTACATTCCTTACAAACCACTCAAAGGAACCACTCCATTTGAATGTTGGACCGGTACGAAACCAAAATTGTCGCACTTTCGCATTTTTGGTTCATGAGCATGGGATCACATTCTGACAGATAAGAGGAAGGGTTTGGAACCTCAAAGAGTTGAATGTATCTTTTTTGGATGTATTTACAGTGTCAAAGGATATAGATTGTTGGACTCTCACACTGAAAAATTCCTTGTAGCTCGAAGTGTGAAATTTGAAGAAGAGTCACTGCATGATTTTTCAGCAGACCCTGCCGAGGAACCGATTGTTGCCACTGATGAGGAGTTTGAAACTTCTTCAAGCACTTCAGAGAATAGTCTAATGACAAATTTGGGACTGTTCCATGACAAATTTGGGACTGTTGCATGACAAGTTTGGGATTGTTGCACTACTTTCTTCGTCTTGAAGTTTCTCAGTCTACTTCAAGGATTAATATGGAATAGTCTAAGTATGCATGAGATCTACTTGTACACTTTTAAATGACAGAATGCAAGCTAGCAACATCTCCCTTTCTTTCAGGGATTAGATTTGAGGATGTGGGTACTACACCATTGGTGGACTGTACACTGTATCGATAGTTGGTTGGGAGTTTTTTGTATCTTACTCACACCCGACTTGATATATCTTTTGCAATAGGAGTTTGTTCTAGATATATGTAGGAGCCCCATGAGCTTCAATGGAAAGCTGCAAAGAGAACCCTTACATATGTGAAAGGTACTTCCAATTTTGATATCTTTTATGTTGCAGATTGCCCACTTTCACTGATTGGGTACACATATTCTGATTGCGCTAGCGATGGTACAGACCACAAGTCCACCTCTGGTTATGTTTTCATCTTTGGTTTAGGGTGTTTTTTCTTGTCTAGTAAGAAGTAATCATGATTGCTTTATCTACAGCTGAGGTAGAGTATAGAGGTGTAGTGAATGCAACTACATAGGTTGTTTTGTTGCAAGGGATTCTCTCCGAGTTTGGTATTCAGTATCCACTTCTGACTGTCATATTTTGTGACAATTAGGGGTCCATTCAGATATCAATTGATCTAGTTCAGAGGTATAGGACCAAGCACATCGATATTCACATGCATTACATCCGCGAGTTGATCTGTGACCGAGTTATATCTCTGTAGTACTTCCCCACTGAGCAACAGGTTATAGACATCTTCACCAATCCTTTTGCTAAAAAGAAATTTTCAGAACTGAGAGCTATACTTGGAGTAGTGGAGACAGCTGAGTAGGCCCTTCTGGCCACTTAGCCCTTTTTTCCTCTTTTGGGGGAGCTTTTTCCCATAAGGTTTTCCCTCTTTCTTCATTTTATGAGGATCTTTTATTTATTGTACCTAAGTACCTAACATGGCATCTTGGTCGGGACTCAATTTAAATAAGTGAGTTAGGATGAAGGAGTGGTGTTGGAATATAATCCTAACATCTACATTTATTTTTTAGCCTAAGTATCCTTGACTTAGCCACATGCACTAAAAATCATGTTCACACTTGGTTTTTGGTAAACTAGCTCGATGGACTAACTTTCCCTTAGTTTTTGCCTTTAAAGGCTTAATATTATGGAAATATTGGTCCAACCACTTTCCTAAATCATTTATACATCTAAGTGCATGTTCACACCTAACCACACCTCATTCACTTGAGTTATTTGAGGATTGGTAGCCCACGTGAAGATTTCCTCTTAAATTAAGGGATTTGTTCCCCTAGACCATTTTAGCATGTTTTAAAGTTGCCTTCCTTGGGAAATGCACCCCTCCTCATGCTTTCCCCATGGCTAATAGTTGGCATAGGTTGTCTTGAGTCATTGTTGCTATTTTAGGTCTCCCTTTAGCTTTTCTTAGCCTTTTCTAGTTTTTTTACTACTTTTTTCCTAGTTTTCTAGATTCATCAATTTCTATATAACCACCTCCCTTTGGGATTAGAGGTTTGGTTTCTCATGTATTACTATTTTTCATTAATTTAATACATTGATTTTATGGAGCAAATTCTTTCTCTCCTCTCTTGAATATCAGAAAATTACTTGTGTTTAATTTAACTAGAATCCTAGATCTATCAGAGTTTCTGCAAGAATTCTATAGCTGAGTGGTCACAATTGCAGTTAGATTCGGTGGTTACAGCAATGGTCCCATAGTCTATTGGATATCACAATCTACGTGCTAGGGGTAATACATTACACAAGACTTTAACACATGGAGCATCTGAACTAGCGATAAGGGGACCCACTAGATTATAAATTGTGACACAATACAATATCATGTTCTCAACCTCCAGCTCATCACAATCGGCATTATCGCATTTGAGACTTATCTACACCTAGACTGGGGTCGATAACCTCTGGCCAATGCAATTACGATATATGATCACATCGCATCATAAATTCATATCCTGTCAGGGTCGGGGCCGATTCTTGTCGTCGATGTGATTGCTATATTACAGACCCACTGGGGTAATAAAATATGGCATATAAGATTAATGCATCCATGGTTCTCATCACAATTGGAAATCACACATGGGGACCTAATCAGTGTGATATGACAAACCCGCCAGGACTTTAATTTTTAACACATAAAAGTATTGCCTCTAGTAGTTTATCGCAATTGGAACTCATCACAACTGTACTTGAACCCATATACTACTGTTTGGGCAAACTCAAAGGGGATTAAAAAATGTCACATATAAAATCTTACATCTAGCACTTATCACAATTGGCTGTTATCGGTGGTGACACATATATGATTGTGTCGAGGACAGATTCTTAACATTATGTGACATGCGATTGTGATCGCGTCGCATCACAACCTGTCCTATGTCATGAGTTGATTCTGTAATGCGATCTGCCTACCACTGTGATGTGTGATTTGGGAGGGCGAATGGCAGAGTGGCACTTGGTGCCTCTTGATTGGATAAGACCTTTGTCATGTCATCCGATCCTGCCATGTCATCAAGTCAACCTTGAATTTTTACCGGCTCTAACCTTTGCATACGAGCTTGAATTTGAGTGTCATTTGCACCATTGGATTCAGAGTGAAGAAATATTCAATTTGATGCTGAACTTATCAGAATTATAACACTTTGAAAATTTGATAAATTTTGAGCTCTTGATCACTCTTCCCCACTAGAAAGATTTTTGTCTCCAAAATAATTAAATAATCTGCAATTGCTTTGTACTTCTCTACATAACAAGTATCCTACATGTCATCCTTCCATCTCCTTCACCCTTTTTCTTTGGAGCCATAAGCGATGAACCGATACCTAAATCCCCTGCAAATTTGTAGTACAATATCTTGCAAATTACATTTTTCTCTATTCGACAAAAGAATTCAAGTTTGATGTTCTTCATGGCCTTTCCATGTCACTATGGCCATCCATAACAACATCCTTCCCAAGAAGAATTCCAAGAAGATTATCTACAAAATCCTTATCAAGGATAACATCCTAAAAGATTATGTGAAATGAACCCAAAACAAGATTCACTTAGTGAATATTCGTATAACTCGAGTGTGTTAGGCCCCTATACTACTAGTGTAACCCCTTATTGTTATTAGTACAACCCCCTTATTATATTGATGTACCCATGTAGTTCCCATATTGTTACTATTGTGCCCCATAGAAGCCCACTATTATTATTATTGTGCCCTTACATTATTATTGTTATGTTGGCTCTGGTTATGTTATGAGCCCTTAGACTCCTATATATAGAAAGGAGGTCTTTTCATTTGTATCATAGAAGAATTGTTCATTTATGTAATGTAAGGGAGGTTTCCCCCTCGAAGAGGCTGAATTCTAAGGCGTGGATCTCTCATTTCTATCTTTTTGTGAGCTGGTTTCATAACATTTGGTATCGGAGCTTTGGATTCTAGGGTTTCGCTGCTCCAAACAAGTCACCGTTGTATTTTCGCTATAACTTTTTTTCTGTGATGTTTCAGAAGTCGAAAACAAAACCCATTTGAGAAGAATTGGCTCTGAACTTTGGGTCCGAATTTCAGAGCGTTTCGTGGGATATGTTCGGAGATATGATCTGAGGAAGTTGGCCTTTTTGCAGACTCCTGAATTACACTCAAAACAAGTGACCTGGGGAAAATCGTCATAACTTTCTTTCTGAGCATCGGATTGAAATTTCGTAAGAAGGTGAAGAAAGAGGATGGACTTTGGTTTTCATTTATATATTTTTTAGAGTCAAAGTTTGAAACAGTGACACGTGGTACGTCGCACAAGTTCGCTCTACTGAATTAGTCTATAATCAGGTCACTGTGGGAGATTTGGCATAACTCTTCATTGGAGAATCCAATTGGGATCAGACTGGTGGCATTGGAAATAGGACACGGAGGAATACTACAGGTCATAGTTTCAAAGCTTAAAGATCTGAAAGTACATAGTTACAGTCATTTCAAGATTGAGCTCCTAAAATCAAGAAAAAGCAAGATGAGGAAGTTTGATGGCAAGGATGCGGTAAATTGGATACGTCAAATGGAGAAATATTTTGATCTAAATGGTGTACCATCATTACAAAAGGAATGTATTGCATCTTCATATTTAGAA
>APFE031155945.1:347792-387410 GCA_000404065.3 Pinus taeda | reverse complement strand
TGTCAGCAAGACAGTTGGTTTCAAATTCTGCAATATGTCAAGGGATAGATAATTGCCAATCTATTCGTAATCCTCAATCTGAAGTGATTGGCCATGGCACATTAAATTCAAGTGATGATGGAAGAGCTAGTTTGCCTTCTCTGGAAGTAAACCAAGGCTCCATAAGGTCAGGTTTAACTGTTACCACATCCAGTGACCTAGCCCTTGCAGGTACAAAATTTGGTTCAGAAGTAACACAGTCCAGATTACTTGAAATGGTCTCAAGAAATAGCACACTCATGCATGGGGCCTCATTAAAGCAGGCTGATGGTTCAAGGTCCATTGCCAGTCTTCAGGTAATGAAATCTGAAAATATGACAAATGACAGTGATGCGCGTGGTGTTGCCAGAAAAGCAAGTGATGCATCAAAACGCGGGTGTAGTTCTCCTGGTACAAATATTGCAGTCACCACAGTAAGCTCTTCTCTATGCAACTATCAAGCTGGATCGAGAGTTTTGCAGGGACATCAAGTTGCAAGTAGTCAAGAACATGCTAAGCAGGACTTAAATGGTTTAGCTAATTTACTGCATGGCAAGATGCTAGCATTACATCAAAGAGGTTCTAATCTGTCTGCAAATACCCTAGTGTTGGTGCATTCATCAGTTTCATTAGCAGGGCCATCTATAAAACGAAATGATACCACAGTGCAGGCATGGATACAATCACAAAATGCATGCCTGGCAGATGCAGATGCTACTTCTAGAGTCAGGTTACAGGATGCACCGAATCCTCATATGAAGCAGCGAAGAAATCGATCAATTTCAACGTATCTCATCAGGTGGAAGTACTTACCAGCAGAAGATTCCACATGGGACAACAAGAATTTTATACAGAAGCATCAAGAACTACTCAAGCATTGAGGACAACACTTTTTGAAGGAGAGGGGCATGTTAGGCCCCTATACTACTAGTGTAACCCCTTATTGTTATTAGTACAACCCACTTATTATATTGATTACCCATGTAGTGCCCATATTGTTACTATTGTGCCCCATAGAAGCCCACTATTGTTATTATTGTGCCCTTACATTATTATTGTTATGTCGGCTCTGGTTATGTTATGAGCCCTTAGACTCCTATATATAGAAAGGAGGTCTTTTCATTTGTATCATAGAAGAATTGTTCATTTATGTAATGTAAGGGAGGTTTCCCCCTCGAAGAGGCGGAATTCTAAGGCGTGGATCTCTCATTTCTATCTTTTTGTGAGTTGGTTTCATAACAGAGTGCTACACACATTTGGAACAACTAAATGTGCTACAACTAATCATACAACTTTATTTTAAAAAAAATTACAATTTTTTTCAAGAAATCATTTTACAAAATGGTATGAACCTTACTTCGAAATTTCTCCATTCAAATTGACTATCAACAAGATAAAATGGCATTGTAATTCTTCAAGAAAAACATTGTTGCATATAAGTGATTTATTTATGAACATCACTATTACAAATTACCCAACTATGGGGATATGAAACTAGTGAAAAAACATAAATTTATAGACTTCATATGGACTAATAGTCTGCCTATTTCTTACCCAGCCAGGTGAATGAACCCTGTACTTGAACTTTCTCTTCTTCTGAAGTCGTTTCAGGGATGGTCACATCTTGCACCAATTTTTCTGTTGTCATTTCCTCTTCTAGTGCGTGCATGAGCATCTTTCCCTTACCAGGATGAAGTTGTGGAAACAATTTCTAACACTTCTGAAACCAATTCCCATTGATATTGTAGTGAGTACATAATTTATTTTGAGCTCCTCTCATCTCACTTTTCTTTATATTTGGATGAGATTTTCTCCTTTCGGTCTCAATTCTAGTAGACATAGACATCTTCTTGATGATTGCTTTCCTTGTCTTGCACTTATCTACACAATGGTTAGAGGAAAGGCTAAAGGTGTATGGAAAAATTTTCCTTAACACGTTATAAATATCCAAATTTTGTTTTCCACCATGAAAAACATTTGATTTAATAGCATTCCAATTAACAACATTCAAATTAACAACATTTGAATGAATGGAACTCGAATAATAGAAAGGTTATACCTCTTTCTACTATCTTTGGCTTACGTTGTCTATGTGAGGAACTCATGTGGCTTGAAGAACTGAGCTTCCTTTCTTCCTCGACACTTTCATCTCTCTCATGAGAATTTTCCCCTTTAAATCCTCCTTACGGTTGAGGAAGCTTGTGGGAACCAGTTCTAGGTGCAGGCTCCAACATCTTACCTCCTAGTGTCCTCCTTTATGGCAATAAGAACACGTGATCCATGAACCATCACTACAAGACCATTCTCCTTTTATGATATAGGCTAAGCTTTCGTATTTAGTCCTCTATTTGGCTACAATTGGATTTTTAATGCCCTACTGATTTACTCCAAGGCCTCCTCCCTTTTAACCCATGTTGGTCAAGAGATGGATCCATTGCCTTTACTATGTTTTTCAAAGGCCACATATGAATTTACATCAATAATTTTGCATAAGGAATAAGAAGATAAATTATTACCATTTGGTGCACCCTTTGATTGGAATATGAAGATTTTTTCAAATTCCCATTTAATTATAGATGTGTCCTCTTGGACTCTTCGCCTCTCTTCTTTTATCTCCTTGGATTTGGGTGCTAATTGAACCTCATCTTCCACATCATGTGGACAGAAAGTAAAAATTTGTCCATCTGCCTTCTTTGAAGGAATTTCTACGCTAGCATGTTGAATACAAGTTGTAGAAAAACATGAAGATTGTGGCGAAGATGATGGTTTATCGCCATTCTTTTTACCTTCTTCCCTTGGAGAAAATTCACCTCTTGGAGGTCTATAACTTTCACCTTCCAAATTGGTATTCCTCTCTTCATAGAGGAATTTCACCATTTCTACCATGTCTAAGAAAGCTTTTCTAAAAGCCTTCACATCCTCTGAAATTATTGCAGGCTCTCCTCATTGGGACATGCTTTGTTGGAAGCTTCTAGTGTAATTTGAGGTAGAACTTGGTGGTAGAGATTGTAACATTGTTTCTCTCCTTTCCAAAACCATCTCCTCAATGAGCTTCAAAACACATTTACTAACAGTAATCAATTCGTCCTTGCACAATGAAAAACCATAGCTCTGATACCAACCTAATCTAAATTTGGGCAAATTAGTAATGCTATGTGAATTTCCCTCATCATAATATAAAAATGTGCTTGAGGTTGCACTCAAAAATAGTAAGTAAAACCATGAATTTTATGTGTTTTTGTTTAAGATAGTTTCATGAAGAAAACTTAGAACATGAAACTAAAACACTCAATAGAAGCATGCATCAAACAGTAATACACTAGCCATTGATAAAGAAGTTCAACCTTCCTAGGCTACATCTCCTTGGAGCAACTCTAAAGGCTTGACCCCTTCTCATTATGCTCACAATTCTTCAGATAACGAGTACATAAATGTGTTGACAAAAAGAGTGGCTAGTTTCCCCACCAAGGAAATATTCTTCTGCAAATAATTATCACTCTAAACATATGAAAACCTACAGTTAGTCATGAAACAATCAACAAGATAAGGGCTCTCAAATCTAGATCCCATACTCCAACTTCCAAGAGAATAAACAAGTACAACAATCCACATGAAGTACTTAAGCAAGACTCTTTCTCCATACACATATAGTGTAAAGAATAAATATATCTACAACAATATTGTAATGGCTACTACAAAAGAGATATCGAGGTTGGAATAACCCTACAAGGTTATCTCCATCTTCAAACTCCTCCATAAACTGAATGAACACTCTAGTTGACCAGGTCAACGATAGGATTGACTTTACAAAAACCCTATCCAGAAGCTCTCCTTTGATCCTAAACTTATTCCAATCTATTTAGAATGCCCAAAAATGGCTATCTAGCCTCTTTTTGCATCCCATTTGGTCAAAAATTGCCTTAGTTATGACTTCTTCCAGCCTCCGCACAATTTCCTCCTCCAAATCTAGCTTACTGCCAGATAAATTCATCATCTGCAGTCTAAACTAGTAGTTCTGCCACAATCAGCAATTCTACCATCATTCCTTCCTATCTCACAGTTAAGGGTCGAGTGGTCACACTTGCGGTTGGGTCCGATGGTCACGGTGGCGATCCCATGGTCTGTCAGATATGGTAATTGTCGTGCGAGGGGTAATACACATTACACAAGATTTTAACCCATGAAGCATGTGAACTATTGATAAGGGGAACCACTGGATTATAAATTGCAACACAATACAGTATCACATCTGGAACCTCCCATTCATCGTGATCAACATCATTGCATTCGGGACTTAACTATGACTGGACTAGGGCCAATAACCTATGGCCGTTGTAATTGCGATATGCGATCGCAATGCATCACAACTCAATACCATGTCAGGGCTAGGGAAGATTCTTGTCACTGATGTGATTACAATATTACAGACCCACCAAGTTATTAAAATGTGGGATATAAGATTATGACATCCGGGGTTCTCATCGCAATTGGTAATCAGCTGCAGGGACCTAATTAGTGTGATATGATGGACCTGTTGGAACCTTACTTTGTAACACATAAAAGTATCGCCTTTGATAGGTTATCACAATCAGAACTCATCGTAACCATGCCTAAACCCATATACTATGGTACTGGTAAACTCGACGGGAATTAAAAAATGTGACATAGAAAATCTTGCATCCAGGAATTATGGCAATTAGCTGTTATCGGCAGTGACACATATATGATTGTGCTAGGGACTGATTCTTAACATTATGTAATATGTGATTGCAATCGCATCACATCAAAACCTATCTTGTGCCAGGGGATGATTCTGTAATGCAATCTTCCTGCCACTCTGATGTGTGACTTGCAAGAGCTAATGGAAGAGTGACACTTGGTGCCTTCTAATTAGCTAGGACCTTTGCCATGTCATCCAATCCTACCATGTCATCAAGTCAACCTTGAACTTTGACCATCTCTAACTTCTACATATGAGCTCGAATTTGAGTTTCATTCACATCGTTAGATTCAGAATGATGAGCTCTTCAGTTTGAAGTTGAACTTATCAAAATTTTGACAGATCGAATTTTTGACAAATTTTGAGCTCCTGATCATGTGGAGAGATCTATTGTAGTTGTGTTGGACATAAGGGAGCCTTTCATCCCATGTGTGTGTATGCTTTAACTTGTACATGAACAAAATGTGTACGATAATCTTATTGACAACCTCTGCTTGGCCATCTGTTTAGGGATAGAAAGCCATCGAATTAGTAAATTTTGTATCCAACGTTGACTAAACACTGGACCAAAATGCACTCAGGAATATGTTTTCTCGATCTGAGACAGTGGATTGTGGGATCCCAAAGTGTACCCACACTCGCTCAAAGAAGAGCTTAGCAATGGCCTCTGTTGTGATAATATTCTTGCAGGCCACCATGATGGCCATCTTAGAGAATCTGTCGACAACTGCGAAAACACAATCATTGTCATGCTTAGTAGAAGGAAGGATAGACATGTAATCCATGGAGATATATTCCCAAGGCCGACTAGGAGTAGGTAGAGGAGTATACAGGCCTTGCTTCTTGATGGTTTGTTTGGAAATGGCACAGGTGGTGCAAGATCTAATGTACATCCCAACATCCTGATGAAGCTTCAGCTAATAAAAATACTTCTGTAATACTGCCATTGTTTTCTCTACTCTGAAATGTCGAGAAATCCAAATGTAGTGTGCTTCAAAAATAATCTTGACACGCTCACTTGAAGGAACATGGATGTGTCCTAGGTGGCATAAAAGTGCATCTTGAAGGTGAAAATTTGGAACTTACTTCCCTTCCAGGAGTTTCTCATATGTGCTGCCAAATTCCATATCACTCTTGTAAATATGCATCCACCCTAAAGTGTCATGTCCATAGGAGTCAAGCACAATGATCAACTCCATGACCGGTGGTCGACTGAGGCAATCAACAACATTATTTGTGCTTACCTTCTTATACTTAATGTTCAAATGGAACTGTTGCAATTAGCTGTACCATTTTTTATGGTAATCATTCTGCAACTTCCCTTCTCTTTGTATGAACTGCAGGGGTCAGTTTTTTGTGTGTATGACTGTTTCCTTCCTCAGAGTGTAATTCTTTCATTCACGACAGACCTTAATAATGGAATAAATTTCTTTGTCGCAACTAGGATACTTTCGGACTATGTTTGAAATTGTCTCACTAGGTAAGCCACTAGATGCCTATGTTGAGTAATAAGCACACCAATAGCATAGTCAGAGGCATCTATCCAAATCTCAAATGGTTGTTGCAAGTCTAGTAATGTGTGCACTGGTGTAGAGTATAGGAGATGCTCCAACCTTGAAAATGCCTATTGTTGGGTTACAAACCAAAAAAAAATGATTTTGCTCCAGCCTTGATGAATTGACTTAAAGGCCAAGAGATATGGGTGAACCCCAATATGAACTTGTGATAAAAATTGTTAAGACCCAAAAATATATGGATCTATGTTAGAGTGGTCAGGGCTAGCCAATCCTAAATGACTTGTCTCTTGGCTAGGTCCACATGTACACCCTTCTCATCAATTATGTACCCCAGATACTGAACCTCAGTCAAGCCAAAAGTGCATTTTTCGAAGTTATCACATAGCTTATGTTGTCGCAGGGTTTGAAGGACCTATTGAATATAGTGGAGGTGTTATTCCCAACTCTTGCTAAATATCAATATATATATTTTTTTATGAAGTGAGAGTAGTTCCTTCTATTCAACATTATCATAAAAACAAATTACATAATGTACATAATACCCAAAGGAGTAGTGGTTCATAAATATATCAACCACACTAAGCCTTGGTTAATGGGCCAAAGGCCCACAATCTGGGCCGAGAGCCCACAAAAATTTACATCGAGACCTATGAAAAGTAAGCTATTGCCAATACCATGTGATCTACCTCCAGAGATCTGACGGTCGAGAAGCTATATCAGAAAGCCTAACTAGAAACCCTTTAATCTTTAAATCAGACCCGATAAGCATATTGAGTCATCTATATAAAAGATTTTGGGTCTGCCAAGGATGATAACCCTTGAGCATGTTATCTTCCTGAAATCCACCAGATGCAGGCAATCCCAACCATGCTGAGTAACTGCCACAAGATTTCACAATAACATGAATGAGTTATTTATGAGAGAATACTCAGTTATCTAAATTGTAGCAGTTACATGCATGCAAGCATTAACTAACTGAACTCACATTAATTTAAACAAATTGTTTAAATCAATTATAACTGGATTGACTCAATTAACTGAGCCAACTAATTACTACTCAAATTAGAACTCATCTTTATCTCTTTAACTGAAGGATAAATTCCTCAATTAATAGATAAATTGTTGCATGTCCTCACATAGACTTCATGTTCAATTTTTCACAACGAATTAACTCATGGAGGCTTAATTAATTTATTTTCAAACAACTGTTAAGTTCAAATTCGAATTTTACTTCCTATTTTTAGTCCAAGGACTGACTAAGATAGGAATCCATCATGAACTGCTAAAAATAGAAATTCTATTTTTAGCACTTCCATTTGTCATTCCCTGTTGCCTAATCTAGCACTGATACCCAAACTGCTATTTTTAGCAGTGATATTGTTAGCACTTCTATTTTTAGCATTTCTTGTTGCCATTTTTCAACGCTCCCGCTCAACAAGAAAGGCTTCTTCTCGAACTTGATCCTGTACCTCTGGAATGTTCTACATGCAACACATCTACCAAGTGTGGTTGCTCCAGTAACTCTCGAAACAGAAAAACTCCCAACTGAGCTCTCTATTGGGCTAGAAACATACTCTGATGCTAAAGCTCTACCTACTGATGACAAGTTCTCCCTCTTTGACCTCTGTGCTATTGCAACATCTCCATGCATCTTGCAGCATTGCACCCTTCTTTGTGCTACCCTGCACTGTGCAACACATTTGTGCCTCTCGCATTGTTGCAGCTTGCATGCTCTGTACTATCCTAGGATTCCATACATTGTAGCTCTCTCTACCAGTCCATTTGCATCTGCCTCTACCTAATAAATCAGTTCTACTACTCCTCATTGGGGCTCTCGTAGCAAATTTGAATTAAATAGGTTGGGTACCTTAAGGATCCTACCCCCTCCTCCTTAGGACGATCACTGCACATCACCCCACCTCCTACTCGGAGGTATGGTTGCATGTGATCCCTCTGCCCTCCTGGCTCGAAGTTTCCCCTACTAGAGGTCTATGTATGAGTAGATGCCTCCACTATGTCTCCTCTCAGCTTCCCCAGTTATGGCTACTCCACAACCTCCTGAAGCTACTTCACCAATTGTGGCTCCTCCACAATTGTCTGAGACTTCTTCTGGTGCTGCATGTTGAGAGGTAATTTACTCTCCTTCTGAACCACCAAGTATCTAACCTTTTCCTTGCTCCTAAAGGCTTTGCATGCATATTGTACCTCAAGTGCATACAGGTTCTTGGCTAGCACACCAATCAGTTTCCACATTCCCACCGCCACGAAATTTTCTGGAAGAAGAGTTGATTTTAAATCAGTGATAACTCTCTCATCCAAACTCCGATTTAGCAGATTTTTTTTTTTAGTTTTGGGTATTTCTCTGTGAGAAATCCAAATATGCTATTTTTCTCTGAAAGTTTTGTAGAAAATTTTCAAATATGCTCTACAGACTCTCGTCCCAAAACTCAAAACTTTGAAATCTCCTCTCAGTATACTGTTCTATCCTTTGATCTCCTTTTCTCTAATACCATGTAGAACTTTTCTACAAATTAGCTAGCTCTGACACCATGTAGAAATTTGCACCTATAGATCACTTGGTAATGCAATGTACTAAAGCAAAACATTTGATCTACTTCTACAACCAATTTAGCGGAAGCTTAATCGAACATGAGCAACATCAATAAGAACACATATAACTGATATGGAGAAATCAATCACACATAACACAAAAGATATAACCTAGGGAAAGCGTCAGCCTAAAACCCCAACTCTGTATTATCATACATAGGATTTATACAAAGCCTTAGCTCTCACACAGCTAGCCAGCTCTTAGTACAATCTTCACAGATGAAGGTGGAAATACATGAGGATTACACAAAGCCTTAGCTCTCACAGCTAGCAAGCTCTTAGTGCAATCCTCCTGGATGCTCACAGGCAATCAAGACTTCTCCTAAGCCTTCTCCTCTGCCCTCCAAGCATCATATTTCCTTGCACAGTTTTCCTTGGGTGATCCTCCTGTTACCAAGTGTAACATTGATCTCTCACACTGATCTCACACCTTGTAAAACTGCACAATCCTCAAGGAACCTTAATCCTTCTGCTTGGATGATTTTCCTTTATAGGAAAAACCCTTCCAACTGATAGTACATTGTACCTCCTTTGATCTCAACTGGGTCTTTCTCTGAACTGACATGCATGAGTTACTTATGAGAGAATATCCAGTTATCTAAATTGCAGCAGTTACATGCATGCAAGCATTAACTAACTGAACTCACATTAATTGAAACAAATGTTTAAATCAATTATAACTCAACTTGACTTAGTTAACTGAGCCAACTAATTACTACTCATCCTTATCTCTTTAACTGAAGGAAATATTCCTCAAATAATAGATAAATTGTTGCATGTCCTCACATAGACTTCATGTTTGATTTTTCACAACTAATTAACTTATGGAGAATTAATTAATTTATTTTCAAACAACTGTTAAGTTCAAATTCGAATTTTACTTCATATTTTTAGTCCAGGGACTAACTAAAATAGGAATCCATCATGAACTACTAAAACTAGCAATTCTATTTTTAGCACTTCCATTTTTCATTCCCTATTGCCCAATCCAGCACTGATACCCAAACTGCTAATTTTAGCAATGCTATTTTTGTCACTTATATTTTTAGCATTTCTTGTTGCCATTTTTCAATAGTGGGTGTGAATGGGCAGAGATTGAGTAGGCGATCCATAGTTTATTCTTGTAATTCACATAGCTGGCATCTAGATGGACCAAATACCCCTCTTTTCCTAAGGTTTTCCCAAGTCAAATTTTTTTTATGTTGCACTAGCCACGAGAATAGTTGATTTTCATCCAAATTTAGTTCTACCATAAGTCCTTCCACACCCTATCAGGGTATGGAAAGTCAGGCACAAGGGCTATTCGCTTGGCCTCTTTGAGGTTAAAGTTGCCTTCATTATTTCTGCCCCATGTCAGTTGGTCTAAAGATGTTGATGTCAAAATCTTTTTCTGTTCCAAGATGGTTGTTGAAGGTTCTACCTGTGCCTCCAATGGGGTGTCATCACTATATACCAGGTTCTTCCATATTCTTCATTTTCCCTCACTTCTATCCTGATCCCAGAAGTCATTTACCCTGAGTAACCCTTTGTTGTCAATATACTTCTTGAGATTGACAAATTCTTCTCTTAACAGTTTAGGTTCCTGTTGCCAATTATCTTCCCAAAACCAAGCAAGGTTTCCATCTCTGATTTCCCAAAAAATATGTTTTTGAACAATGCCTCTATTCTCCCAAGATTTGTTCCAAATGTGTGAGCCTTTAATGAGCCCAGACATTCTAATATGATCCCTTTCTTGCCAATTTCTTGCATATTTCTGTTTCCAAATTTTGGCCCAAGGGGAAGCCAATTCTTTTAGCCATCTCCACCATAGTTTCGCCCTCGAAACATTGTTTAGTATTTCAGGGTCATCAAGTCCCAAACCTCCATGTGTCTTAGGTTTATAGATCTTTTCCCAGGCTACCAAAGCCCATTTTTTTCTCTTCCACTTTGCCCCAAAGAAAATCTCTTTAGATATTTCTCAATTGTTGCATAACTCCTTTACAAGCTGGAAGTGCTGAAAACATAAAGATGGGATAGCTTTTCTGAGCACTAGTCTTCCTGCTAAATTCAAAGATCTGTTTGTCCATTTCTGGATTTTGTCTCGGATTTCATTAGTAATAGGCTGCCAAACTGCCTTGCTGAGAGGTTTGTCCATTAGAGGTACTCCCAAATATTTGGAGGGTAGCATACCTCTTTGAAAGCCTAGAACTCTAGATATATTTCTCTGAATAGCAATGTCAGTATTAAAAAAGAAAATCGTTGATTTGGTAAGGCTTACCTCTGTACCCGCAACCATTGCAAAGTTGTTCAGGATTTTTTTGTAGGCTAGAGCTTCCTTGGCCGTGGGCATACCCTATAGCCTGGTATCATCCACAAATTGTTTATGGGTCAAATCATACCCATTCAGGGTGAGTTTGAGACCCTGGATTTTGCCTTCCATGCTAAATATCAATATATAATCTAAATACACCACCATGAATTCATTGGTCAAGGGTCGCAATATATTTTCCATCAGTCTCATGATGATTGTAGGGGCATTCGTTAATCTGAATGGCATGACCAACCATTTAAAAAGGTGCTCATTGGATTTTAAGATGGTCTTCTACACATCAGATGGTTCCATAGGCACCTGGTGATAACTTGAATTCATGTCAATCTTACTAAATTATTTGGCCCACTTCAGCTGGTCCAGAAGGTCATCAATCCATGGGATTAGGTACCTATTCTGGATAGTGATTTTGTTTAGCACTTGATAGTCAATGCAGAGTCTCTAGGTCCCATAATTATTCTATACCAATACAACTGGGCTCCCACAGGGTGATGAGCTTGGCCTAATGTGCCAGTTTTGCAGTAGTTCCTGAATCTGCTTCTTGATCTCATCATTCTCCATAACAAAGCATTGATAGATCAGTCCATTCGGTAGGAATGCACCCAGGGTCAGATCGATGGAGTGTTTGACTTGACAGTGCAGAGGTAACCTTATAGGTGAGGCGAAAATATCCTTATACTCCTCCATGACATTGTCGATCTGTTGCTATTGTGTAGAGGATCCCTGCTTGGAAGTCGTGGCCACAACCTTCTTCTTGCCCTAAGGGCGAATCATAAGGAAAAAAAATCTGAGTCTAGGAAATGATCTTACTACATTTCTTTGTAGTGATCAAAGAGATGGCGGTAGGTGGGGCCAATTTCAGTATGATGTACAAATTATTGGGTGAAGTAATAATCACAGAGTGAGGTCTAGACTCATATACATCATGTCACTTCCACAAGTATGGTTTTCCTAACAATAAATCACAAACTTCAAGAGGAGTAGCATCACATAGTACCTCATCTGTGAAGGGTTTGATGATGTAGGTAAGGTGACATTGTTAGTTAATGCGGCGATATCATCCTTGGTGAAGCCACTCGATGGTGTACGAACATGGATGTGTTTCATCTTTAGGCCAAACCGCTTCATGACCTCTGCTGAAATGATTTTCTTTTGCCTCTCATTGTTGACAATGAACTGTAATGGAGAACCCTTTGCCCACATCTATGAGTGGAAGAGGTGTTCGCCCTACTTTGTATCTTCAAGCTCAATCTTCTGGATCTTGGTGGTGGCCACAATGGCACTGGGCTTCACATCAATGATCTTCTTCCTTTTTTCATTCCCCTTATTAGGTCCTGATTCAGAGTCAAAAAATGCGCCTAGTTCAGAGGCCTTCAGCTTGACCACCAGTGGCTACTTGGCCCAACACTCACTTGGATTGTGAGTGGAGCTTTTATGCAACTCACGCCATTTTCCAATGTCCCTATTTTTTTTCAATATGTTATTATTTCATTGCAGCTTTGGCAGGTTGTCCTGGGTAGCCCTATCTTGGCTCTATCTCTTTCCCTATGGTTTGGGGGTGCCTTTTCCTTGCTTTGGATTCATAGATCCAAAGTTCCACTTCTTCTATTTAAACACTTGCTCAATCTTGATAGCATATTGGTACGTCATACCCAGCAAGGAAATGTCCAAGAACTATATCTCATCCTCTATGTACTTTTGTAGACAGTTGTGGTCCTAGAGCACTAAATGTCGCTCAATATCCCTGATACCTAGCTTTGTGTGAAGGGTATGGAAATTATTTGTGAACTCCGAAACATCTTGGTCCCTTCCATACCATAGTGTAGTCCACTTTATCTATCTATCTTCATAGCTCGCGACAAGGTAATATTTTCCCTTGATGGCATCTATGAAAGAATACCAAGTGGTGTGGTTGAGAACAACGAGGGTTTACTCTCGTCCTTTTTTTCACAGTAGGTTTCTCACTCTTCCTTCACGTGTGGGGAGGCTTTGAAAAGTGAAAAAGTAATGTTTTCCATATTGGAAAAGTCATGAACTAAAAAATATCCTTCCAACAAATTAAACCATTTATCTATAGCATTTTCATCTATCAGGCCCTCAAATATGGGAATATCAAAGTTAACTTGTACCTTAAAAAGAGTGGCACCTCCAGAGTGGTTGTTGGATGAAGATGTGTCACCTATGGGTAGTTGTCGAAGGATTTGGGCAAAGTTATCCATCATCGCATTCCTCTGTCACTTGAGGGCTTCCTCAAGAAACATTTTGAAAGGGTTTCTTTCCCCATTGCCTTTATTTTCTTTCACCATTGGAGATCGTTGGAGTTTGTGAGGCTGATATTGCAGTGATTCAACCAGATCAATCCCTAGCTCCCTATACCCTGACTTCGTTGGGAACATGCACAAAAAAATAGAGAAAGAGAAGACCACTCTGATACCACTGATCCGAACTCAAATAGGTATGCAAAAATATACAAATATAATCATAAATACAAATATGCAAAAAAAAATGCTTCATTTTAGTAATAAAAAAATATTGAATTATGCTTACAAATAGAATGGAAATAATATATCTTGGGCGATGGTAGCTTATCTTTGAGAGGATATGTTGTAGTTACATGCCTCTAGACTATGTTAAAATGAGCCTCAACAACCTATTTATTATTGAAAGACATGAGAAAACTCTAAACAACCAAAACCCTAACCCTAGGATATGTAACACTAAGCGTTTGTGGGCCTCGTTGGGGTTAGCTAGGTAGCCAACTTCTCACGACTCTAACTTGGTCATATTATCTCTGTTTTGTGTATATGATACCTTGTTGGAAAGGTCTCTCATAGTACTAAATGTTTTGTCATAGGCCCTTGCCTATGGGTATTGGCCTATAGAGGACCTCAAAAAACACATTTTAGGGGGTTAAAGTTGCTCCGAAAGTTGAGGACATAGAAAACTATTAAAAGATGTAAATGTTGAAATACACAAGGAAACATACGAACTGACTGGAGGGTCTAGGTGGAATAGGTGGGTGGCCACCTATATCCACCAGGCTCATCACTCTATGTAATGGGAGTATTACAACTCCACCCATAAAGTAGCTCAAACGGGCTCATACTCAATGACACCTGACACCCATTGTTGTTAGCAAAATCAACCATTGGAAGATACTGCTCCCACTTCCTCTGATGGTGCATAAAATAAATCCTTAACATATCCTCTACAATCTTGTTAGTCTTCTCTATCTATCATGATATTGTTGTTCCCGTAAGATTTGATCCTTTAAATTTGTCCTATGTGAACTCATAGCGGCTATGTGATTCACCTCTACCATTTTTCTAGGAGAATCTGCAACCATGTTCTCCTTTCCCTTAATATACCTGATCTCGAAATTAAACTCATAGAGAGTAGCCAAAAATATAGCTTTCCGGACATTCATATTAGGTTAGTCAAAAAATATATCATCTCATTGTGATCACTCATCAACACAAACCTCCTGCCAAGAAGATAGTGCCTCCACATATTCAATACATGAATGATTGCTCTAAACTCAATATCATGGGTCACATATCTTTTCCCGTGCTCATTCTATTTCCTTGACTTGTAACATACCACCTATCCCTTTTTGATTAGGACTCCACCAAGTCACCTCTTGCAAGCATCTCTACACACCGCAAACTCTTTATTTATATCTACAATATTTAGAGCTAGAGAATTTGTATGCAATTGCTTCAACTACTAAAAACTATCTACAAATTCCTTTGTCCATTCAAATTTATATCCTTTCCTTTGCAATGATGTAATAGGTTAGGGAATGATGTAATATGATAGCCAATTTGTGAGAATTTCCTAATGAACCTCCTGTAGTAACTTTCTAACCCAATGAGTGATCTAACCTCATTCACATTCCTAGGAGCTTCCCATTCCATGATAGCTCTGATATTTTCTAGATCCACTGCTATGCCTTCCTTGGAAACAACATTTCCCAAATAATGAACTTCTATCTGAAAGAATCTACACTTACTAAGCTTGGAATACAATTGATTCTATCTTAGAAATCTCAATACTATTGCTACGTGTTCTACATTATCTTCCTAATTCTTAGAATATATTAATATATCATCAATGAATATTATAAAAAACCTTTCCAAATAAGGATGCAACACACTATCCATAAAACACATGAAAGTATCTAGATCATTAGTTAAAAAAAAAGGAATCATAAAAACCTCATAATTCCCATACGTAGTACGAAAATAAGTCTGGTAAATGGCCTCTTCTTTGATTTGTACCTACTGATAACATGATCTCAAATGAATCTTTGAGAACATTGTTGCTCCCTTCAACTAATCAATCAAATCGTCGATCCTCGGTAAAGGGTACTTGCTTTTTATCGCTACCTTGCTCAGCTGCATGTAATCAATACAAAAACTTAGAGTATTGGTCTTTTTCTTCACAAACAACACTAGTGAACCCAAAGGTGACACACTTAGCCTAATGTATCCCTTATCAAACATTTCTTTCAACTGCAACTTTAGTTCCAATAATTCTCGAGTGCTCATCCTATAAGGTTTCTTTGATGTTGGTGTTGCTCCTTTATCACTAGAAACATGTGCTGCAAATAATACACACCCTTCATATAGCTATGCTTTTCCAAGATAGTTGTAACCATTCTCATCAATGTAGGCTTCTTCTTACCATTCAATATTCTCTTCTCTCCATCATCATCTAAGAACTCAATAGCCTTCTTGTAACAGTCTACCTTAGTCAAGTGTAAAGTTACAACCAATCCATACCAGAAGCATGTTCTATGACCCAATAGAAGCACATTTAGATGCACTGATGGAGTCATGACATTTAGCTAAAATTCCTAAGCTCTTACCAAATGATGAACTCTTTTCTTAGCACATGTAGCCAACTACACCAACCAAGGCTTTTCATGCACTTGGTTACTCAAACTACACTTATCCACTAGGCCAGGATTAACATAATTATAATTAGATATAAGATTACTCAAAATGGAAACAACTCTATCACTGAGCTTACCTTCCATCTCAATAATAAATTTCTGGTGATCTGTTTGCTTGTTATAAAATGTTGCATAAATCTGAGGAATTCTCTAGCCCACATCCCCAATTTCTTGTGCCTCTTCTACACTGTGGATCTGAGACCTACCACCCTGATACAATGGAAATCCATTCTTTCAATGATCCTTGCCACATATCCGACACTGCAAAATCCCACTACCTCTATTATGTTGTTCTCTAGGCTGTGACCCATGTCCCTTCTCAACTACATTAAATTTCTTGTAAGGAGAAATATTTTCATTTTCACTTGCATCCTGAGGTCTTGACTACTTCGATGGCCATTTTCCTTTAGTATTATCATTCCCTTTCCAACCCTACTTAGGCTCAGTCTTACACTTTGATTGCTCATAACAGTGCTTAAACTTTCCAATGACTTCTTCCAATGACCATAGCTCATCATACTTAATCTGATCCTTAAATGGTAATCGAAATCCACTTAAAAATCTCTGAAATTTCATCTTATTATCCTCAATAAGCCACATGCCCCAAAAACTCCAGGAACTTTGTTGTGTACTGCTCATCCATCATAGATCCCATCTTCAACTCATATAACTCCTTGGCCTTTCCATCATAGTACCTCTCTGACAAGTACTTCTTCCTGAAGAGTCTCTTGAATTCATGCCATCTGAATTCCTCTATCTTACTGTCTCTAACACACTTCACATCTTCCCATAAAATGTATTATTTCCTTTGAGACTGAAAATAATTATTCTGGGCTTCATGTTCATTGTAGAGTCATGCAACTCAAAGAACTTTTTCATCCCACGCCATGCCCATACATCTTCAAGTTTCTTCCACTATCCCTCGAATGTAGGTGGCTTGTCTTTCTTGAGCTTATCTAAAAAGTATTCCCTATCACTCCTTATGTAAGGATGATAGAAATTCTAACCATGATACTTGTCAAAACTAGAACTAGAATAGAACCCATAGTCACCACCTCTCCTGTCAGGTGTATCCAAGAATCTACCATCTATAACTGTGTCATCCCTCTCTGAAATATGCCCACCATGAGATCCGCTACCATATGCCCCATTATTCCTATCCTCATGACCATAATAGATTTGTGGTTATCCCTATCTCTGTAAGTCTGACAAACTCTAAAGAATAATTGCATTGACCTTTGCCTGTTTTTCTTGTGCATTGAAAAGTATTTCCTATGACTGAATGATCTTTTCATTATCTACTTTGTAGCTTTTGATTTATTCCTTGAAACTTCTCAAGGTGGTTGCTATGTTAGGAGATTACTTATCTCTCTGCTTCTCATATGATCTATAAGGAGAGTCTCATGAACTGTAACCCACCATTTTTCTAGTCATCTATGACCCTCTTCTTCCTAGAAACATATGATGTCTGATAAGCCAAACACAAACATAATCCAACATAGGTCTAGATTAGCATGATACATGCTTATACATAATCATATCAATAAATCGACATCATGGATGATAATGCCAACTGCATACAATTACCTCATGCATGAAAATCATAACCATGACAATGCATGGATAACAACCATATGGACATTGACATGCATGCATGATAAACACATTCTTTCAATCCAGTCCAAGTGTTGAACTTGGGAGCTCTGATACCAATATGTAGTATCATATATCACCCAAAGAGAATTAAAACCCACTCTGATACCAATATCTAACTGCCCCTCCCACATTTACCTCATTTCATCGATATTCTAGGGTAAACATGAGATGAAGAGTTAATATGACTTGAGCAAACATCCAATCTTCAGTTATGGAAGTGGGGCCAGCAACTAGAACTTTCTGACCACAAACTAAAATCCTACAAGGCTTATGGGACACTAAGAGGCCAAAGGACCACACTACATGACCCAACCCTTTGCTAGACTACCTTTTTAGTGACTTAACCCCCCAACTGCATGTAAAATCCTACAAGAGTGTGGTTGTGACCCTCCAACACATGTACAAGCCTTCATAAGTGAGGTTGTGACCTAAATTGCTCAGTTCAATGCCTGTAGTCCTAAGATCTAAGCTAGAATCCTAGGCCAGCCTCCAAAACACTAGCCAAAAATTCTTGTAATTTTCTAGAATGATAAAATACTCTAAGAAAATCATAAACATTAAAACTTGGATCATAAAATTGACCTAGCCAGGTGTAACCATGATAGTCATTTCATCAAACATATAGTGAACATGTAATCTACATGTCATGAATGCATATCTGAACATAGGGGTTTGAAACATATATATGAATCACCAAGAAGGTCTAATTCCCTCTCATAATAGCTACAAATCCGCATTTTCGTCCATGCATTCATTAAAAATAAAAACCTAAACATGACATAGTTATAGTACATTGAAAATCCATGCTTATAACCAGGATATAGCTGGATTATTAACCATGACATAAAAACCATAAAATCATCATAATAACACGTACAAATCCTCGTAGAACACAATAGGAAAATATCTCTTATTAGTTGATGCAAAATCCAACCAAGTCATGGACTTCCACATACCACCTGACCATAGATTGAGCTGAACCAATATTTCTTTCAGCCAATCATCATCATTCTATATTCCAAGCATGAATGAGGGAACTCACAACATAAACAACTAGGGGTTCCCAAAGATTAAACCACCTCCACTCTCAAGTTAATGAGATCTTGCAAAAATTGGTAAAGATATCACATAAGAAAAACCAGAACATAAACAACGAGGGCTTCCCAGAGATTAAACCACCCCACCCTTAGGTTATAGTAGTCTCACCAAAACCAATCAAGAGATCACTAAGTAGAAAATAAACTTGGATGCATTAAAATTTCTTCACCATTACCTTGAGGCATGTTCTTGTCTCCACCCGCCTGGTGAGCGCTTCTTGGAGATTAAACCACCTCCACCCCCAACCCTTGGGAATTTTCTTGAGACCACTTCACCTAGGTCCAAAACCTTCTGAGAATCTAGATCTCAACCAACCAAAAGAATCCCATGCACCATAACTATATAGAAATGGAAAGGGAAGTTTGAAACCATTGTCACACTCAAAAAAACCCATGCCAGTTATAGCAAAAGAACCAAATACACAAATGCATGTCTCATGCATTCACAAACTAGCTAGAAAATCACACATGCAACCTGTTACCTAAAATCTTCCTGTTGAAGTAACTTGATCCAACCTTCTTTGCTTGTCCTTTGCAATGTTAGAATGCTCCAAGAATGCTCCAAATATGAAATAGTATGAGAGAATAGAGAGCGCTCCAGAGCTAAACTAACAAAAGCTATGAACTAATCCTCTTAAGCCATTTTATCACTGAGACCTATGTTTTCTTTAATTTCCTCTATTTTTCTTTTAATTTTCCTCTTATGAAAACTTGTGACCTTTCATCTCCCTTTTCTCCTATTTTCCTTTATTTTCATAAATAAATTCCAATTAATGTCTCTTTTCCTTCCAACACCTTTACTAATGTCCTTAGCCATAATAAACTAAAATGACACCCACTAGGACATTTTTCCAAAAATTCAACTTGGAATACGTGTCCCATGACCTTGGTATTATTTTTCCTTTATTAATTTTATTACATGAACTTTTAACACAAGGTTGTTACAAATACCATGGTTAGAACAATGATATAACTATTGTTATTTTATTAAGTCTCACTATTATTCCTCCATGGTGCTATGCATTATCGACCCTCCATGGATTATAATAGTTTTCTCTAATTATGTCATAAGGCGTTCTTCTCTAAAAGGAACTCCCCAACTACCTTCATGTCATAATCTGTGTCATTCAATATTTTGTTAGACGATTGGGTGATGATTACCTGTTGAATTGAATTCAATACAGTTGTTAACTATGACCCGACTTCTTTAATTGATCCATAAACTATCGTGGATATTCCACTGGATAGTTTGTCATAACATATATAATAATATTATATTAAAAAATTGAGATTCTACACTACTACAGTTCTATTTAATTTCTAGATCTATAAACTTAAGTGTAATTAGTAAATTCATGTAAAATTAAATCAAGAAAAAATGTAGATAACGAAAAAATAACATCACACACACATAAGACACGATATATCCTCTCTGGGAAACCCTTTCAGGAGAAAACCGAATGGGAAGGTGAGGCCGCTTCGCTCACTTTCTTTGTCTGGAAATATGGCTATGGATATCAAGAAGTAATGTTTGTGGCCCATGGGATGCTATAGTGCACAAATCCTCTATGTTTTCTCCATCTCCTATCTCTCCTGGCTATATTTTCTCAACTATGGAACAAAATTCTCTCGAAAGAATGGAATTCCTATTCCTCCTAGTGGCCTAGTTATAAAACATCCTCATAGCCTATTAGTGGTTAAGTTTGACTACATAAACTCTTAACTAGAGTTACAAAATAGACTCTTATAGATTCTTTTACTCAACAATATGTGCCTAGCCCCTTTTCCATGAATAATGTGGGCTAACATGACATCCTCCCAAAGTATTGGTGTGAAAATAGGAAGGTCAACTTTTGAGTGGCATAACTTTTTCATGTGGACATCGATTGATGCACTTCTCACGTCGTTGGAAATATATTTGCGTGTAGAATGGCATGAAATGTTTCACAATAAAGTGGCAAAATTTTACGCCCAAAAAACATTGTTTGATACCTCAAAATGCTCCCAAAAGGTTTCAGACCCTATTTCTCTAAACTGGACCCCACTGATAAAAATGGTTCCATGAGCTGATTCCTCCACTTTTTCCACTCCAAATGCATCGATATGGATGAAAAACAATATAATTATCCAATTCGGACCATTAATTTTTTTTATATTCATAATGTTTTTATCCTTGAACCAAGGTTTAAGAATGCCGAGGTTGAGGAAGGTCGAGGTGTCTTTCTTGAACAGCCTCATCGTTAGCTTTTATTACCTTGGAGACTGCTTTCTTCTTCAGCTCAAGTTTCTCTCTATCAAGGTCGCCATCTTCTTCAACGAATTTTTTTCTTTCTTCTTTCACTCATGTTTCAACTTTCTTTTTCTTGGACCCCAATTTCCTCTTCTAATCGGGCCACCCTTCATCATATTCAGTGGTTTTCTTTCCCTTTGACGTCAAATTGCTCTTGGGATGGTGTTTCTCTTCTGATTTCTGGCTAAGAATGCGTGAAATTGTTGGATTTTTTGCCAGGTTTGTCTAAATCTAGTTTGAATTCTGATTCTGGGCTTTAAGATACTTGGCATTATATATGAATTGGATATGATGGGACGTGAGACGTGTTTGTAGTTTCTTAGGCTTGATTGAATCATGGGACAAACAATGACAAATTCATAGAGAATTGAACTGAAAGCTATAGGGGCTCTAGGCAAGGTTTTTATTTCAATAATGATTCTAGGCTTAAGTCCTCTAAGGGAAATTCAGGGAGTCAACTCATAGTTTTGGAGGAGGAGCGAAAGATAGATATTGTGATTACTCGAGGCCCATTGATACAAAGTGTGTCCAAAGACATTAAGTGTGACAAGGGAGAATGGAACAAAGTTATGTATGATATTTTCAAATTCAATTAGGTACCCTATCTTTGCTAAAAGTCATTCATGTTTATTAGAAATCCCCTTTTTTTAGTTCATATTTTGACATCCATATGAAAATATACTTCCCAAATAGCCCAAATTTGTAAGTCTATAAAAAAAGATTAAATTAACCAAATGGAATTTATCCAACTCTGAATGCTACCTAGGTCCTAACAAGTTCTTCCCAACCATCCTTTCTACATAAATAAAACAATCCCGGTATTACTGTGACCAAAGAAGAAAATTGAAAACAAGAGAATTTGAAATGTTTCAAACTCATCCTTTGACATGAAAAAATTTTGAACTCGCAAGTTTGAGTTTAGTTTTGAATCTTGATCTGCATCCAATGGAATGCTTTCATATATCAAATTTTCCTATGTGATAAATTATTGCGGATTTTCCTTCTTTCAAGATTATCTCTTAATTATGGGTGCTTGTATCAATCTGTATTATACGATGCACCTACATCTGAATGACATTATTCTCTTTCATTGATATGATGTTTTTTCTATATTTTTTATGTTTTCCATACTACGACAATTTCATAGCTTGAGTTGGCATAGCTGAAAAAATTTATGTAGAAAAATTTCATGTAAATAATGAAATCATTGTCACAGTCGAGTACAACATAGGAAAAACACAAGGTATGATGTGTTTCTTTCCAGCACTCTTAAATACAAAACCTAAATCTATTTTTTATTTGGCCCAAATGATTATAAATTGGTCTCCAACAATGAACTGACATCTGTAACCTGTTTGTAAGTGATGAGGCTCATCAATGGGTAAATTATATGGACCTTAATACACCTCCAACTTACTAAAATAAACTTTTCTCATCATTCTTTACATGTTTTAACTATGTTTTTCTTAATGAGGAGAGTAAAGATGAGATGTCATGTCTAGTGGTCTAATGTGCATTGTTTGTAGGTTTTGGAGAAAATTTTGGCTAACTAAAGTGTAGGAACTCAAATGGAGATAAGTAAGAGGGATTCTAGGAGACAAGATCTCCCTCCTTAACGCATCACTCATTCAAAGATTCCTCAATCCAATCTCATCAACTAAGAGTTGCAAGCAGCCGAGTTATGAAGTTCAGTGGCAGTCGAGTCATGAAGTTCATTGGCGTCCAAGCCAGTGATAGTTGAAGACTAGTTGATCTTGAGATTGAGCCAAGCCTCCCTAAATTTAAGGAAGATTTTGGTAACTTCAGTTATATAAATAAAGAGGCTTAGAGTCTCATTACGAATCAGATTTTTTGGTCATGATAGCTAAGAATTTTTGAAGTTGAAGCATTGTAACCAAGCACTCTTATGTATTTCTTATTTCTTTAATGAAAATCAGCAACATTCCCTTGATCCAATGCTAAGTTGACTCCGAGGGTTGAAGCTCTTGGGTTAGGGCCCAACCCTAGCAGCAGAGGTTCCTCTTGTTGTATATGTATTCTTAGGTTATGTTATCAATAAAAAAATTCTCAAGGTTGAAGAAAGAAATCATCGAGGTAACTACAAACTTACTTTGGAGGCTAGGATCTAGCCTTGCTAGCTTCAGAGAGGGCTCTCTCTTTTAGATTTAACTTTGTTAGGAAACATTTTAGGCTAGCTATGTGGGATTGATTGATTTTTATTGATTTTGGTTTGGTGGGGAGATTACTGCTTCAGATGGATAGATGCGGATATGTTTACCATTAGGTTGTGGAGTCAAAAGTCAAGCAATATAGCAGAATCAGGTTTCTAAGGGAAATGTTTAAAAAGCAAATAACTGAGCCATTTCAAATATTTAGGTTGAATGATGAAAAATCATAATTAAGGAGAAATTAAGAATTCCTTAATCTGGATCACATAACAAATGGAAGGGAGATCAATTGGGATCAGAGGGAAATTAAGAATCCTCTCAACCAGATTATGGATGAATCAATCGAAACTAGGGAGCAATTAAGAATTCCCTAATCTGGATATCAGAGGAAAACATAAAAATGGAAAACACTTTAAGACAAATCAATCGAAACTAGGGAGCAATTAAGAATTCCCTAATCTAGATATCAGAGGAAAACATAAAAATGGAAAATAGTTTAAGACATAGTACTTTTAGACATGTTCTGAAATATGCTTCATGTTATACCATTAAGATTTAGAAAGCATGTTATAGTGAAAACTTCAAAAAATAACTAGACATTGGAAAATACTTTACTGAGTAGCTCAACACAGGAATCTTGTAATATGATGCTTTATTGCTCAATCAAATCTTCTAGCTTGAAACTAGTGCAATCACCCTCAGGTTCTAGGTAATTACAAATATCAAACTGTTTAGAAAATCATCCCCATGAATACTTCAAAATGTGAGGTATTTATACAAAAATTTATAAATTGTTTACATAAATGATGTCTCTAACAAACAGGACATTTTTAGACTATAGCTAAAATAAAAAACTCTAACTGCTACAAAATTATAGACTTGGTGAAGTGTTGTGCAAATGTTGTTGTTGTACAAGTGGGAAAATTTAGGATGTGGACCTAAATTTGTGGTTGTGCTATCAAATAAACTAACATAGATGCAGATGCATCTCTCTTTTTCTAATAACTGACTCAAAATTGTTTGCTGACCCTATGACTAAAACTCTGAGATTTCCCTCACTATTGGTTGATCCTATGACTAGACTTCCTCTATTTTTTGTCCATTAGTATCGCAAAATATTTTAGAAAATATATAATATATATTTGAATAATATCTCCAAAATATTTTAAAATGAAATTCATAATTTAATTAACAAAAAACTATGTGTTGTTTACAAAACGATGGCTTGTTTTTTCTTTACCTTCCTCTAAAAATTTGTTTTACATGCACCTGTAAATTCCTTTTTCCCTTGTAAAATACCTGGATGGATTTACAAAACCATGGCTTGTTTGTTCTTACCTCCCTCTATAAATCCATTTTACCTCCACCTGTAAATTCCTTTTTCCCTTGTCAAAAACCTAGATGGTTTCAGAAAACCATGGCTTGTTTGTTCTTTACCTTCCTTTGTAAATTCATTTTACCTACACTTGTAAATTCCTTTTTCCCTTGTAAAATAAGTGGACGTTTTTACAAAACCATGTGTTGTTTGCTCTCTACCTTCCTCTGTAAATTCATTTTACTTGCACTTGTAAATTCCTTTTCCATTTTAAAATACCTACAACATGATTTTATACCTACATGAAAATGTAAAAACATTTTACATTTGAATTCCATTTCACAAACTTAGACTTATATCCATGTATTATTTTCTCTCAAGTATGGTTTCTCATATCTCTGATATTTCACTTAATTAACCCTAATTCCCGTAACATACATTTGATCATTTCTCTGTCAGCCATACCTTAGGATATAAAATATATAATGGAGAAACTTTAGCATAGGTGAAAATCGCAAGGAAATTTAGGGTGGGTAAACTGGAGTGGTAATGAGGGTAAGATGGTATTTTGTCGGGGAACCCGATACCATCTAGTGGCTGCCACGTACCAAAATGGGCCCTGGGTAAAACCACCCATATCGAGTGAATTTGAAATGTTAAGTGTTGGATGAGCTGAGTACCCGATATGGAATCTTAACCGTTCATTTATTTTTACCAATCTCGAGACAAATAAAAATGAATGGGGTTTAATTCTTAGTGTTGTGTGGGCCATTGGTTGACTTTGCAGAGGGAAGAGGTAGTATAGGCTTACGAGGAGAAATTAATATAAAGTGCAAAACATTATATTAATAGGGTTTTTTGAAGGATAAAAAGAGGGCGTTAATATATAATATATATAATATATAATATAATATATATATATATATATATATATATATATAGAATATATAATAAATATATATATAATATATATTACTTTATGGGATTTATCCCACATTCACAAGGGAACATTCTTCATGATGGTTTATATAAGGTCATAGTTACAAAAACAATGCTACCCACTTGTGCTTGGTGTTGGGTGTGCTAGACTTAGGTATTGTGGATGCAGGTCACATGGAGATGGAGTGGGAGCTAAGATTTTGGGCTTAGTTTTATCCAAATTTCAATAAAATCCAAGGCTTTAAAACTGGAAGCTTTGTAATATATAACCTTTTTTGTCACACAAACCTATTCTTAATGATTTCAAAGAAGGTATTTGGCTTATCCTGGGGTAATATTCAAATGAATTAACAAGGAAAATGGGTGATAAAGCAGGAAGATGAGTAAAGGTTGATGCAAAATGGAGAACCTTTTTTGTCACACAAAACATTCAAATGAATTAACAAGGAAAATGGGTGATAAAGCAGGAAGATGAGTAAAGGTTGATGCAAAATGGAGAGGAAGCGGGGTGAGTCAGCAAGCCAAAATTTTCATCATGAGAGCAACAAATAATATCTAAATCATGAGATTCCTATAATTATAAGACCCTAATAGCTTATATTCATAGTTAGTTGTTAAAATGATTTTGGTGTTGTTAATTTGCAAGTATTGGTAGATTTAATTAGTTAGCTTCCATTTGTGGATAGTTCTAACAATAGCATTATAGTGGTAAGAATATATTCCAAAAAGACTAACAACAAGTGTTTTTCACCTCATTTCTCCCTTTCAGGGATCATGGTTTGAGTAACACTTCTCATACAACCCAAAAAGAAAGAATTCTTGATTTTTGTGTCATCTAGGGTTTTCTTGCTAATTAGGTCATTACCTTTCAGTTTCATAGGGTAAGTTGCAATTAGTATTTTCTGATCTCTTAGGTTTTGTATTGATTTCATCTTATTTACATATTGGTTTCATGCACTTCCATGCATGAACTTAGCAAGTAAATGGTGACAAAACTGTTTTCTTCTATTTGAATAGACATTTCTTCTTTTTTATGAATTCATGTATAAATGCCAAGAATGATGTGTGTTGTTGCAGGAGTTTCTGAATTGCAAGGAGACCTCATCTCATAAGCCTCTGCCAAGACATATCCACCCATAGTTTCCAAAAGTCACTAAGGTCTCAATTCAAATTCATGTCTACTGAGGAAAATTTTCCATCTCCTTTGAGCAAATCCAACCATGCTAAATCTTTGGTTTGAATCCTAAGTAAGTGCCTACCACTCCTTTGCCTTATTCCCTCCTCATTCACCTTTTCCAAGCTCCATCTATTACAGTTCCATTTGTGCACATCACTCCCATCATTTAGATCACTACTTTTAGGGCTCATCAAACCCTAACTCAGTTGCTACATGCCCTAGACAAGTCAACACTTTGAATGCCTCCTTCCCCCAGAGTTTCTTGGCCTAAAGCCCTACAAAAATACCTCCTTGAGGGACCAGCATAGCCTTGGTCAAAGGTAAGTGCACTTCAGTGTAGGTAGGCCCATGTCAGGGTGCTTTCCAGAGCACTTAGGCCCACTTTGACCCATGCTAGGCAAGATTGAGCGAAATCATCATAGGGTTCTAGGAACATTCTTATCTTCTAGAGCCATATAGAAGATTCCCACACTTATCATCTCTTATGAGCTCGAAATTGGATAGGAAATGAGTTAAGTAACCTCCTATCCTCTCATCCCTTCCTCCATGGAAGCTATCTCTAAGTTTGCAAGGTCATTCAATACCCTCATTTATGACCAAACCACCATCATTTTCCTATAAATTGAGCACTCATCTAAGTGATCAAGGGCTGGACTTTGAGAATTTGTAAGGAGATATTGTTGGTGTGAGGTTTGAGATTGTAAGAAAGTATTGTTCTGTTGCCAAAGTGTTGTGCTTTTGATGTGATGTTGATTGGAACCCAAGCTAGAAGAGTGGCAATGGATCAGACTTCATGGTTGTAATTATTCCTTCTATTTAATAAAGTTGTTAACACCTTTTCTCATATTCTTGTCTCTATGTATGATGATTAAATGTGTAAATGCTTTCTATTTCATTTTCTTATAGAAGATAGATCTCTTGCTTTGATTCGTTTTTGTCCTTTGTTTACGATTGCAAGTACTTGTCGAGCAGATTAAGTTGGAGAAGGAATTATGGGAGCCATACAAAGGAGACAAAGGGAAAGTGAAATATAAAAAGTAGGTCCATTATCTTATTTATCTTCTATAGAAAAAGGTTTAGCGCTTTAAATCTATTTTTCTAGGTGTAGCTACCCACCTAGGGAAATTGTGTTTATCCGTAGATGCAAAATTCCACATAACAAATTGGTGACTTTTTTGGTTCTGGGTAGTTTACCTTCATCCTAGTACACCGTAGTTTACTTTACTTGCTTCCATTGATCTTCCTTCAACCTTTTTTTAAGTGTTTTTTGCTAAAAATTGTGCTTGTAAGCACCTAGGATGGCCTCTCTAGTACAAGCGCAGGTCTGGTCAAGAGACAAAGCATTGCAGAGCACCCTTGGCTTGACGATAGTGTTCTGAAGTGCACTGTATCCCATTCAAGGCTACGCTGATCCTGCTTAGGTCAAAAATCCCTCCTTTGACTTGATTTTTCCCAAATTGTCTTCTATTTCGACTTGCTGAAAGATCAATGATGCTTGTCTCTATGAAAGCAATTTGTGTTTCCTTTGCCAACCCTACTTTGGCCTTGATTGTTTATTGTTTCTTAAATTATTTCTTTATCACTATCAATTCATTATCGAAGTTATTTTATAGTTGATTAATCTTTGTTCAAAAGAAAGTGTTGTAAAAGTCTTCATTTCTTTCGAAACATAATTCTTGTAAAGTATTTGTTCTTGCAAAAATATTGATTAGTTGTATGTGCATTCATTTCCTTTTGTTCATCTCAACATTGAAGGAATTGAAAAGAAAAACTCGCATTGTGCATTAAAAGAGTTTGTGTGTGCTCATAAGAATAGTTTATGGAAATTGAATTAGATGTGTTCTTTGTTCTTTGGTTGAAAGAATCTGATTGCTCTATCCCTACTAGCTAAGGTTTTCATTGCCAAAATTGAATGAAAATGATGCTTATCACATTAGTTGCATTCTATGAATTTCAAATACATCACGTGGTGAACCTTGAAAGGAAAATTCTTAATCAAGATCAACTTAAACTTAACATCAATTAACCTAATGGATCATTGTCACCTAATGCAAGATGTTTAGAGGTTCTAGGCTAGAGACATGTTCCAGCATCGTAAAACATAGCAGTTGTCACTAACTTGTCTGTGGTACATTCTGAATGTGATACCTCATTCCACGTATGTAAGTATATCGTAGCTGATCCACGTAGCTTCGAGTATATAGGGCAGTGTTACAGTTCGTAAAGTATAAAGGAATGCTCTCGCTATGTGGTTTCACATTAGAAAACGCTAATACGGACTGGGCCTCCATGCACTTTTGGGTATATATGGGAGGACAACACTAGGTTGCGATCCATCCTTAGGTAACCGAGTCAGCCGCCCTGTACACTGTGATACACCGAACACAACATTCATGGAGATTGCTTGCCCATACTTCTTGGTTCGTGAGGAGGTATTCTGCAGTTCACAATTGCTTGGTAAACCATTTTGCCTAGCTTACCCCTTTTTGTTTATGATGTAGGAGCATGAGGATGGAAGGAAAAAGGCTTCGAACTTATTCAAAAAATAGAAAAAAAATTTACAAGAAAAGGAGTGGGATCCTTTAACTGTCAATTTACAAGCTTTGTAGATAAGATTTGAGCTAGGATTTAGGGATTGAGTAGTTTTGTAATTAATTCATGCAGTTTTGATTCAGTTGAGATTCTCGAGGATAATATCGACTAGATTAGATATAGTTCAAGATTAGGAAAATTCGATCCAGTGTTTTAAGGATCTGACTGTTAGGATGAGATAGCATTTATGTAAGTTCTGAATGATTGTAAAAGGATTTGGACTGATTTGATTAAGTAGCAAAGAAATATATCGCTATGTATTTTTGTGCATAATTGGTCAATCCCGGAGGTGTTGCGTCCCTTTGAAGTATATTTGTGTATCATTGAATTTCCAGTTTGGCCTGACGATTTAGAGTTCTTTGTGATCACATTTAAATTCTTTTCACTATGTATTAGAAATTGTGGGGGTGGAAGTGTACAAATTTCTTAATGGGGGTTGAAGCACTGCACTCATTCCTAACCGTTGATTTCATTTTCAATGCCTTATGTCATAGTCAACAACGGGGGTTGGCCTTGGTTTTAACTCGTGTACTAATAGAAGTCCTGCAAGCCGTTGGATTTAATGGCCTCTGTTATCCAATGGATATCAGGTCTTAAGATGATCGGGCATTAATCCCAATACCAGACACGAACTTTTATAAATTGAGGACTTATAAACCTTATCAGCTCTGTGAGGGTGGGTAAGCATCATGTAGATTCCCGTGAGATACCACAATGTTCGTTGGATCACTGATGACTGTTGACCATTGGATTAATATCGCATTGCATTGTTCATAAGTGAAGGGACCCTAGCTTGGAGGAATTGTGAAATGTGATGTGTGATATGAGGATCGTCGATAATATCACATCACATCATGCTTGATTAAATGAACCCTACCTGGTGAGCTTGTGATTGTGATGTGCGATGCTTAGAGGATTTGTAAAAACACTTGTCATTGTGGCTATAATTTAGTAGTTCTGTTAATTTAGAACAATAGCCAGCTTTGGAAGTAGATGACTGATACTCCACAGGAAATCCAAAAAGAAATTCCTCTTGAACTTGCAGAAATCATTTCCAGATTTGAATGACTATCTCTTACGCCTGCACCCCAACCACCATTTGTGGTATCAGAGTAGCCTACTAACACTGAATAGGATCTCAAGGATCATAAAAATAAATACAACATGCCTTTCAGAGTTGGAGGAATAGGTGGTGGTCGAAGAAGAGGATGACCAGTTGCAAATATTGAAGTTTTGGAAGCTATGCAAAATATGCAAGCTAGATTGGTAGCAGTGGAAATGGGAAGAGATGCAGATGCTGGAGATGTTAGTGAACCTAAAGCTGAAGCTGCAAAAGTAGAACCTACAGATGTAGATCCTAAAATGAGATTCTTTAGGTCAGTATTGAGATCCACATCCAAGCCTAGACTTGAAGTCTCAATGTACACCGGAAGCTTAAGCCCTAAGGAATTGATAGACTCAATAAATGACATGGAGAAATTCTTCGATTATGAAGAAACAGATGAAGGAAAGAAGGTGAATTTTGTTGTCACAAAACTGAAAGGACATGCACCACTTTGGTGGGATAGAGTGCAAGTAGAAAGAAGAAGACTTGGCAAAAAACCAATTAAGAATTGGAACAGGATGGTGGCAAAACTAAAAAGTAAGTTTCTGCCAAGTGACTATCAGCAAACATTAGTTAGACAGATGTAGAATCTTAGATAGAGGTCTATGAAACCAAAGGAATACAGAGGGGAATTCTACAAATTAAGTATACGAGCAGGACAAATCCAATATACAGATGAGAAGGTTGCTAGATATGTGAATGGTCTTAGAATGGACATTCAAGATGAGATAAGTGTACTGTCTCCTAAAATAGTAGAAGAGGCTTATCAGATGGTACTGAAGGCTAAAGAAAAACTCATGAGGAAGCAATGTACCAGAAATAGAGGAACTTTCCGAGGAAGGGGAAGACAAGGTGGTAGAGGAAGATCTACAACATCTAGAGATGGAGCTAGCAGCAACTCAAGTCAGCATGCACCCACAGGAGGTGATGCAAGTGGGAGAGGGATTTTTTTTCTAGAGGAAGAGGAGGCAAAGGTAAAGGAAGAGAAGCTAGATGTTACAAATGTACCAAGTTGGGACATAAAGCTTATGATTGCCCAGAAAACATAGAAACAAATCAGAGGAATGCAATTGTTGCAAAAACCGAAGAGGAAGCAACAAAGGTAATAGATGAAGAGAATGTACCAGAGAAAGGGGAATCTTTGGTAGTCATCAAAATTTTTTTAAAACCAGCTAAGGAAATTGTTGGACCAACACAAAGGAAAACCTTGTTCATGACTAGGTGTAAGGTTCAAGGGAAATGTTGTTAGATGATGATAGATAGTGGTAGTATAGATAATTTGGTCTCCACAGAAGTGGTGGAGGAGTTTAAATTGAAAAAAAAGAAACATCCAACACCTTACAAGGTGTCATGGCTTCAAAAGGCATATCAGCTAGTAGTGAATGAACAATGTGAAGTGGAGTTGCAGTTGGGAAAATACATAGACAAAATTCTATGTGATGTGATGCCTATGGATGTGTGTCATATATTTTTGGGTAGACCATGGTAGTATGACAGAGGAGCTATGCATGATGGAAAGAAGAACACATAAAATTTCAGCAAAGATGGTGTTAACCATACATTGCTACCAATAGAAGAAGAGGATACATCGAAGAAACCTGATACAAAAATCCTTTTGCTGAGTGGAAAGGAGTACTTACAAAAGATGAAGGAAGATGAGGCTGGTTTGCAAACCCAAGGTAATAATTACTTCCACAAAAGTTTCTGATTTACTAATTGAAAATCTAGAGATACTGGATAGTTATTGTGATATCATTGTAGATTATTTGCCTGATGAGTTACCACCCATTAGAAAAATCAGTCATCACATAGATTTCATTCCAAGAGAAAATCTTCCTAATAAAGAAGCTTACAGGATGACTCCCATGGAGAATGAAGAGATCGGGAACCAGGTTCAGGAACTGTTAGACAAGGGACTGGTTAGAGAGAGTTTGAGTCCTTGTGTAGTGCCAACAGTGTTGAGTCCAAAGAAGGATGGAGGCTGGAGAATGTCCATTGACTCAAGAGCAATCAATAAGATAAAAATCAGGTATAGATTTCTTTTACCTAGAATCAAAGATTTGATGGATTGTTTGAGTGGAGCTAGATATTTTACAAAGTTAGATTTAAAAAGTGGTTATCATCAAATTAGAATTAGAGAGGGAGATGAGTGGAAAACTACTTTTAAGACAAATGAAGGATTGTATGCGTGGATGGTAATGCCTTTTGATTAAAAAATTCTCCTAGTACATTTATGAGACTTATGAATGAATTTCTGAAGGAATTTATTGGTAAATTTCTAATAGTATATTTGGACGATATATTACTTTACAGCAGATCCAAGGAGGAACATGTGAGACATCTAAATTATGTCTTACAAACGCTACAACAAGAAAAATTACTATTAAATTTAAAGAAATGTTCATTCATGAGGGAGGAGTTGGTGTATTTGGGTTTTGTTGTTTCCGTTGAAGGGTTAAAGATGGATCTAGAGAAGATTAAGCCTATCATTGAGTGGCCTTCACCAAAAAGTGTCTTTGAGGTAAGAATTTTTCGCGACCTTGCTAGTTTTTACAGGAAATTCATAATGAATTTTAGTAAAATTAATGCTTCAATTATTGACACAATAAATAAAGATGGACAACCATTTAAATGGACAGCTGAAGTAGAAAAGAACTTCCAGTTATTGAAGAGAAAGATTACTGAGAAAACTATTTTGATTTTGTCTGATTTTAACAAACCTTTTCAAGTGACGTGTGATTCTAGTGGAGAGGCCATTGGAGTTGTTTTGTGTCAGGATGACAGGCCTGTAGCTTATTTTAGTGAAAATATGAATGAGAGAAAGAAAAAATATTCTTCTTATAACAAGGAGTTTTATGTAGTAGTGCAGTCTTTGAAGAAGCGGAGACATTACTTGATGTCCAAGGAGTTCATATTGTATTGAGATAACCACGCATTACAGTACATTATGCAACATCCAAAGCTCAACTAGAAGCATGCAAAATGGGTAGAATACTTGCAAAGTTTTAATTTTGTATTAAAACAGATAACTCGTCAATCAAAAAAAGTAGCAGATGGCTTAAGTAGAGAAAGCATTTTGGTTAAAGAAAGTCAAATTCAAGTGTTGGGTTTTGATTTCCTTAAAGAGTTATATGAGAAATATCTAGATTTTAAAGAGGCATTTGAAGCTTGTATAAATCTTGTTTTGTTAGATAGAAGCAAGTGGCTAGATTATTTCTTGCAAGAGGGGTTGTCTAAAAGAAATCAACTGTGCATACCAAGTTGTTCTATGAGGGAGAGTTTGATCAAGGAGAAACATAGTGGAGGACTTGGAGGGAATTTCGGTGTAGACAAGACTTATGAACAGTTGAGCAGGTTTTATTTTTGGCCAAAGATGAGGTCTGAAGTGGAAAAGTATGTGAAAAATTGTATAGTTTGTCAATATGCAAAGGGAAGGAGTCAAAACACAGGTTTGTATGTTCCATTACCTATTATATATAGGCCTTGGGATATGGTAAGTATGGACTTTGTTTTGGGTTTACCAAAACCTCAAAGAGGAAATGATTCAATTTATGTAGTAGTTGACATATTTTCAAAAATGGCACATTTTATTCCATGTTATAAAACCAATGATGCTACTCATATTGCTAATCTGTTTTTTAAGGAGAAAGTAAGATTACATGGGTTACCTAAGAGTATTGTTTCAGACAGAGACACCAGATTTGTTGGACATTTCTGGAGGACATTGTCGAAGACACTTGGAACAAAATTGAGTTTCAGTTCTGCTTATCATCCTTAGACTCATGGACAGACTGAAGTTGTAAATAGAATCTTAGGTAATCTTTTGATAAGTCTTGTAGGTGAACATCCAAAACAGTGTGATCAAGTATTGGCATAGGCTGAACATGCATATAATGATTCTCCTAATAGGAGTATAGGGTGGAGTCCATTCCATATAATGTATGGAATGCACCCAAGAGGAGTGCCTGAATTGAGACACTTGGGAAAAAGCTAAAATGAGAAGTGCTAAAGGAGAAGATTTTGCTACAGAAGTTCAAGAAATACATGAACAGGTAGAACAACAACTATAGGACAACAACATAAAATACAAGGGCAGAGCAGATTTGAAGAAAAGAGAAGTTAATTTTGAGGTTGGAGATTTGGTTTCAACACATCTGAGGAAGGAAAATTTTCCAAAAAGGGGAGTATAATAAGCTAAAGTTTAAGAAAATTGGACCATGCAGAGTCTCAAGAAAATTTTCTACAAATGCATATGAAATTGAATTACCCCTTGATATTGGAATATCTCCAATTTTCAATGTTATTGGTTTGTATAAGTATAAAAGTGAAAATGCAAATAACACAACAGAGGATCAAGAACAACAAGAGATTGATTGGGTAAAGCAGTTGCCTGTAGCAAAGGAATTGAAGCCAGAGAGTATTTTGGACTAGAAATTGTTGAAGACAAGAGGACATGATTATTTTCAGTATTTGGTCAAAGGGAAGGATCAACCAATTGTTGAAACTACTTGGATGACAAATGCCATGCTACAGAAGTTGTGCAGTTCTATAGAAGAGCTCATGGACAAGAGCCGATGAAGAATTTTTTCCTCAGGAGTCTGATGCTGGAGCAAGAGGCTAGAAGGCAAAAGGCTTCAAATTTCCAAAAATACAAAAAAAGATTACAAGCAAAGTAGTGAGATCCTTCAGCAGTCAATTTAGAAGCTTTCTAGATAGGATTTGAGCTAGGTTTTAGGGATTGAGTAGTTTTGTAATTAATTCATGTAGTTTTGATTCAATTGAGATTATCGAGGAGAATATCGACCAGATTAGATATAGTTCAATATTAGGAAAAGTCAATCAGTGCTTTAAGGATTTAATTGTTAGGATGAAATATTATTTATGTAAGTTCTGAATGATTATAAAAGGATTTGGATTGATTTGATTAAGTACCAAAGAAAAATATCACTATGTATTTGTGTATGTAATTGGTCAATTCTGGAGGTGTTGCGTCCCTCCGAAGTATCTTTGTGTATAATTGAATTTCCAATTTGGCCTAAGGATTTAGAGTTCTGTGTGATCACATTTAAATTCTTTTCGATATGTATTAGGAACTGCGGGGGTGACAGTGTACATATTTCTTAATCGGTGTTGAAGCACCACACTCATTCCTAACCATTGATTTCATTTTCAACACCTTACATCATAGTCAACAGCGGGGATTGGCCCTGGTTTTAACCTGTGTACTGATAGAAGTCCCACAAGCTATAGGATCTAATGTCCTCTATTATCCAACGGATATCGGGTCTTATGATGATCAGGCGTTAATCTCAAAACTGGACCCGAACTTTTATTAATTGAGGACTTATAAACTTTATCGACTCCGTGAGGGTGGGTAAGCATCGCACAGATTCCCATGTGATACCACAGTGACCATTGGATCACTGATGACTATTGATCGTTGGATTAATATCACATCACATCATTCATAAGTGAAGGGACCTTGTCCTGGAGGAATTGTGAAATGTGATGTGCGATATGAGGATCGCCGATAATATAGCATCGCATCATTCTTGAGTAAATGAACCTTGCCTGGCGAGCTTGGGATTGTGATGTGTGATGCTTAGAGGATTTGTAAAAGCACTTATCATTACGGCTAGAATTTAGCAGTTTCGTTAGTTTAGCAAAATAGCTAGCTTTGGAGGTAGATGACTGATACTCCACAGGAAATCTAACATGAAATTTCACTTGAACTTGTAGAAATATTTTCAGGATTTGAATGATTGTCTCTTATGCCTCCACCTCGTAACCAATTTATTTCTTTTTTGTAAGAAAATCAATCAGTAATTTTCGAGAAAAATCAACCCTTACCTCGTCGTTCACAGAGAGCAGTGAGTAAACCGCCTTTACTGCCCAAAGCTACAACCATCCGGTCGAAGTGGTCTAGTACTTCGCAAAATTCTGGTTCTTCATCTAAATTACCAGAAACCCCTATTCCGATAAGTATTGTGACCCCAGTTACTCCTACAGTTACTGGTGCATCTGTTACTGAAGTGGAATCTACAAAATTACCTAAGGAAACTAGAACTGAATCTAGTGAAATGGTAACCCAAGTTGTTCAACAACAACTTGATTCTCAAACTGAAGTTGTTCAGCAAGAAATTACTTTTGAACCTGAATACATTCAACAAGAAGTTAATCCTAAAACTATCACTGTTCAATCAGAAGTTACTTCTGAACCAGAAGTTGTTCAAGAAGCCCAACCTGAACTTGTTCCTTTACCAGAACCTTTAGATCCTGAGGTTGAACAATCAGAAGTTGTTACCTTATCAGAAGAAGATCGAGGGTACATCCTTAGACATATGTAACTGTCAAGACTTCCTCTCTACCTCAGCAACAAATACCATAAATATTTTACGGACCTGACGGTAAAATTATTCCACCTGGTTTGATTTTGATAGAAGATGAACCTGAGGTAGAATCACCCAGAACTCCATTCCATTTTGGAACTATACTTTATCTGTATCCTCATACCCCTCACTTTACTACTTCTTTTGATCTATCTTACTTTCAGGCACCTGTTGATTTGTTAGGAAATTTATTTGGACATTTGAATATGGCAAAGTCAACATCCTGGACCATGCCATCTGTTATGGCTACGACAGAATATTCTGTAACAACCTCTTTGATGTTTACTACAACACGTGAGTCACACTTGTATGGTGTTTCATCCATCCCAATGGTTTACCAATATTTATCGGGAACCCACTCAGGTGTTTCTTCTAGCCCTTGGTCTTCACCAATGTCCTCTACAGGATTTTTATCTAATTCTTCATTAATAGATACCAAACAACTAGACCCATCAATTTCATATCAAGTTGGTTCATCTAGTTACCATCCTATGTATCCACTTTACACTGGACTACCCCCATACAGAGAACAATATGCACATTCTCCTTATCCCCCATTTTTTGGGGTGGAACCATATGTCGGTATGTCATCGTCTTTAGGTCAGCCTAGAATGCTTGGCTGTCAGTGGCAGCCAACAATGCCCGTTCAACCTAGGCTTGTGTATCCATCACCACCTATGCAATTTGTCTCATCCATACCTACAATGCATATTGTTACAACTTTACCATATTCACAAGCTCAAATTGTTGTATCTCAACCTATGCAAGTTGTACCTTCAACCTCAGGCCCCCAAGTTTTAGGTTTATAGATTCAACCTTCTCAGGCAGTTTTACAACGACCATTTGTGCCTGGAGTCCAACAATCTCAGACTAGTTTACCTTTTACTGGAACAACTCAGCCTTACACTACTTTAGTGTATTCACAACCTGGTCAAGCTTACATTGGTGGGAAACAACTGTTAAATCAACAACCATTGTATAAAAAACAACAACAATTGCTTCAACAGCCTTGGTAACCCCAATATCAACAACAACAATTCCAACAATACCAACCTCAACCTAGACTTGGTCAACAATTCCATGATGGATTTGGTAAGAAAAAAGTTTGTCCAGGTCCTAGTCAGCAAGCCTATGCTGGGTTTAGACAACAACAAATGTATCACAATGCTCAACAACAACCTTATGCCCGATTTTCTCAACAAACTTACCCTTATCAAGGTTACCAGTAGCAGATGCCTTATGCTGGTATGCAAAGGCATATTTCCTAAGAAATCCCATCTTAACCTGGATATGCTCAACCTGACCTCAATAGACAGTTGCCTTTCATTGCAACACTTGAATTACTAGATCTAAATTGGTTCACTAATGACCCAATTCTTTATGCACCTTGTTGGTCGGTGATTCCTCAAAAATTACCTTCCGGTATTCCTAAATTCAATGGAAACCCTGGAGAAGACTCGTCCAACCATGTCATGACTTTTCATTTATGGTGTTCATCAAACACCTTGAATGATGATTTAGTTAGACTATGTCTTTTCCAAAAAACACTTACTCCTCCACCTCCGAAGTGGTACATTAAGTTACCACGAGCTTCTTTTGATAACTTCACTACCTTAGCTACCACGTTTTAAACCCAGTTCCAGTTACCCATACGGTAGGAGACTGGAACAAAACTATTAACCAACTTTAAACAGATTACTGCTACTCATATCTCTGATCATATTCATGAGTGGCGTCGCCATCGTCGAATATTTAAAACTTATGTTGCTAATCAACTTTTGGCTAAGTGGTTTACAAAATCCTTGTTGCCATCTATCACCGAAGATGTGGCGAAAGGTGGAGTTGTCACTGAAGAGCAAGTAATTGCTCATGCCCAATATTTGGACTTGATTTATACATAGTCTGGCATGCTCTATAACAATATCCCGAATGCGCCCTGACCAACTTTCATTGTTCCTCCTCCACCATTGAGTAAGGACTCTCATACCAGTGACGGTGTGATTGGTTCTTCAAGCACAAAAAAGGTAAGTAGACCATCTGGTCAAACACTTGCCATTTCCAATCAAACTATAAATCCACCTGATAACACTCTTGCTTCCAAAAGCAATGTCGTGTAACTACCTTTCTCACATTCACCAACCACGTTAAAAGCTTTTGACGGTCGTACATATACGCCTTGTGGAATATTGAGTAAGTTGCAAATCAAACTAGGAGGCAAAATATTAACTGTTGAAGTTGAGGTTGTTGATGGACCCCTTAAATAAAACATTTTGCTATGAAGACCATGGTTTTATGCTATGGATATTGTGGTTTCAAAGTAGTTTTGTATGATTGCATTCCCTCATAAGGGTGGAATCACATTTATTGACCAACTCGTCTTCTTCACCTCTAGTTCACAGGCTACTGGAAGCATTCCACTAGTACACAAACCCCGATATCTCTTCAAAACATCAATGTAGGTATTTTTAAGGATCCTTCCCTAATGGGTACTTTTTCACTACCATCACCATCCAATTTAGCAGAAGTGGCAAAATTTGACACTTGCAACATGATATCTTCCACTTCATCTAACTTAAGGAAGATTACAAATAGTTTTGAAGTTGATAGTAATAATGAAATCATACTAAGACCTATTGAGCTTGCATAGCAATCAATATTTTTGGCTTGTGTGGCAAACCCAAATCCATCTTAACCTATTATATGGGTATATCATTCGTTAGAATATGGTACTTCCTTTGATCCTTTTTGTTATGAAACTAG
>APFE031155945.1:319318-334998 GCA_000404065.3 Pinus taeda | reverse complement strand
GCGCTGAATGGCTCCGCACTCTTGGGCCAATCACAATGGATTTCCAGGAGTTGTATATGAGTTTTAAGCAGAATGACCACACACATACCCTCCGCGGACTCCAGGCGGGAGCCCCTTCTATCATAAGCTCGCATCGGATGGAAAAATTGTTGAAAAAGGGAAATCATGGAGTGGTAGCTCAATTTAATGCCATCCAGGGAGTTGAAACCAAGCAGCCGCCACTTCATCCTGAGATGCAAAAGATTTTAAACAACCATCTGCCGGTCTTTGACAAGCCTCATGGGCTTCCACCGTCACGAGGGGAACATGACCATAGCATAACCTTGGTTCCAGGGGCCCAACCCCCCAATGTGCGCCCATACAGATATCCGTTCACCCAAAAGAACGAAATAGAAAAAATCATCAAGGAACTTTTGGAAGCAGGGGTCATTCGTCCCAGCATCAGTCCTTATTCATCTCCAGTGGTTATGGTGCTCAAAAAAGATGGGGAGTGGCGAATGTGTCCTGACTTCAGGGCCCTCAACAAGTTAACAGTCAAAGATAAATTTCCCATTCCGGTGGTTGACGATTTGCTGGACAAACTCAATGGGGCTCAATTCTTCACCAAGTTGGATCTTCGCTCCGGCTACCACAAAATTCGCATGAAGGAAGTCGACATTCCCAAGACGGCTTTCAGAACTCATGAAGGCCATTATGAGTTCCTGGTCATGCCATTTGGTCTTTGTAATGCCCCTTCTACTTTTCAGACTCTTATGAATCACATCCTCAAACCATATCTCAGAAAATTTGTCCTTGTCTTCTTCGATGACATTCTCATCTATAGTGGCACCGGGACAGCACATCTTCAGCATGTAGATCTACTATTGCAACTGCTCCGCAAGCATAAATTATTTGTCAAGATGTCCAAGTGTGCGTTTGGCATGGAAGAAGTTGAGTATTTGGGCCACATTGTGGGGCGTGAAGGTGTCAAGGTGGACCCCAAAAAGATCCAAGCAATGCAAGAATGGCCTCAACCTAAGACCTTGAAGAGCTTGAGAGGATTTTTGGGTCTCACAGGCTATTATCGTAAATTTGTCCGCAACTATGGTCGCATAGCGAAGCCCCTCACCCAACTCCTAAAGAAAAATTCCTTCTTCTGGACCGAGGAAGCACAACAGGCATTTACCGCGCTCAAAAATGCCATGTGTACCACTCCAGTCTTAGCCCTACCGGACTTCACCAAATCATTTGTCATTGAATGTGATGCATCGGGAACAGATATTGGAGCGGTTTTAATGCAGGAAGGCCGACCATTGGCATTCACCAGCCAACAACTAAGTGGGAGGAATCTGGGCCAATCTACCTACGAGAAGGAAATGATGGCCATCTTACATGCAGTAGAGATCTGGCGACCTTACCTGTTGGGATGACGTTTCCAAATCCACACAGATCATCACAGTCTTAAATATTTTCTGGAGTAGCGCCTATCCTCCCCACAAAAAAACAAATGGCTAGCCAAAATGCTGGGATATGATTATGAGATCATTTACAAGAAAGAGAAAGACAACAGGGTAGCAGATGCATTATCGCGCCAATTTGAGGAGGAAAGTACACTGCTAGCAATTTCCCTCCCAATTCCAAAATGGATTGAAGAAGCTCGCAGAGAATGGTTTTCACACCCAGAGCTCTCCCAACTCATTTCTCAATTACAGGTCGATCCAAATTCCACCAAGGGCTACTCGTGCAGAATGATATTCTTCGCTACAAGGACAGAGTCGTAATATCACCAACATCCACCCTCAAAAGTAGCATTTTGGCAGAAATGCACTCATCGCCCATGGCAGGACATTCGAGCTTTCAGAAGACGTATGCACGCACCAGAAGACATTCTTTTGGACCGGTATGAAACAGGACATCCTTACTTTCGTAGTAGAATGTGATGTCTGTCAATGCCACAAAGGGGAAACAGTGAACACACCAGGCACATTACAACCATTGCCCATTCCGACGTCAATTTGGACGGAGGTCTCCATGGATTTCATTACAGGTCTTCCAAAGTCTGGGAACAAGTCAGTCATCATGGTGGTTGTGGACCGACTGTCGAAGTATGCTCATTTCTGCGCCCTACCCCAACCATTTACACCAACGTTGGTTGCCCCAACTTTCATGGATCAGATCTTCAAATTACATGGCATGCCCACTTCTATTGTGTCTGACCGCGACCCAATATTCACTAGTAATTTTTGGCAGGAGCTCTTCAGAATACAAGGCACTCAACTCAAACTTAGTACTTCATATCATCCGCAAACAGATGGTCAAACCGAAGCCACAAATGTCTAGAAACCTACCTTAGGTGTTTTACTTCAGAAAAACAACACCTTTGGGTACAGTGGCTACCTCTGGCAGAATGGTGGTATAACACCAACTATCATGCCACCACCAAATGACTCCCTATGAAGCAGTATATGGTGGTCAACTCCCGCTTTCACCTACTTCATATCTCAAGGGCTGCTCAAAAGTCCAAGCAGTGGATCAACTCCTACAACACCGCGCAACTATGCTCGCCCATCTTCGAGAGAATCTTCACCAAGCTCAGAACCGCATGAAGCAACAGGTAGACCAGCATCGCTCAGAGCGCCAATTTCAAGAAGGGGATCAGGTTTTTTTACGGCTCCAACCATATAAGCAAACATCACTCAAAGACAAAGGATGTCAGAAAATCTCTCCCAAATTCTACGGACCATATAAAGTACTTCAACGCATTGGAGAAGTGGCCTACAAGTTGGCTTTGCCACCTACTGCAAAAATCCATCCAGTTTTTCATGTTTCATGCCTCAAGAAAGTGATTGGGAATAATTGCAGAATTCAGACCAGTTTACCGGAATTGTACGAAGAAGGATCCATTAGGCTTCAACTGGAACAGGTCCTCGACACACGAGTCAAGCAACTGCGCGGCCGCATGATTAAGGAAGTCCTAGTCAAATGGAAAGACACCTCTCCAGAAGATGCAACTTGGGAGCTAGCCACTATTCTGCAGCAGTTTCCGCAGCTTCAGCCTTGAGGACAAGGCTAGTCTTAAGGGGGTGGGCATGTTAGGGTCCCACCCTAACCCCCTTATCTATGTAATGGGACCACGTCATAGTCAAGAGTCAATAAAAAGCCCATATTAATAATTGTAAGTGGTTAATCCGCAATTAATAACGGAACCACAGTTAGTTGCAAATGGGCCGACGGTATTAGTAATAAACAGTATTGACCCGTGGTATTACTTGTAGGAGTCATATATATAGGATAGTAACTCCCTGTGAGGAGCATCGTGTCTTATCTTTGTAATCGAGCTCTGCTCTATTGGAGGTTGCCCCCTCGAAGAGGCAAGTGAACATTACTCTTTGAACAATAAAGTCTTCGCTATTCTGTGCTCTGGATATATTTTCTTCGCATATTCTGTGTTATCAGTCTCTTTTCTTCGCATATTTTGTATTTGGGTATCATTTGCAGGTTAGGAAGCATAACATCTCCAGACCCAAACTTTCCAGCCTGATACCTCTCGTTCGCAAGTGCAACATATTTGATACCAAGCCAAAGATTATCTGATCATCGGTGGCACTCTTTATCATCGTGGTATCGATACAATTTTATGAAGGTGCCTCACTCATGAGGAAGACGAGAAAGTTTTGAATGATTTCCATTCAGGTGCTTGTGGTGGAAACTTATTTGGTTATGCTACCGCATAAAGAATTCTCTGCGCTGGTTACTTTTGGCCTTCCATATTCAAAGATTGCATTATTGCCATTAGAAGCTATCATGTATACCAGATTTATGACCATAAAGCGAGATTACCAATTGCACCATTGGATCCTCTCATCATTGTTTGAACATTTGCCAAATCGAGCATTAACTTCGTGACATGTAAACCCACCTTGGCTGGGGGGCATGGGTATGTTATAGTCGTCGTTGACTATTTCACAAAATGGGCTGAGGTGATGCCAACATTAAACAACAGTGTCGAGATAGTTGCACTTTTATTTTTCAACCACGTGGTTGCCTAGTTTGGTGTACCATAGGCTATAGTTATAGATCATGGGTAGCATTTTCGCAATCACATGATGAGTGAGTGAACTACCAAGTTAGGACTCTTGAATGATAGTTCTACTCCTTATTCTCAGCAAGAAAATGGACAAGTTGAAGCCATCAACAAATTCCTAAAGAAAATGCTTCAAAGAATGATAGGGGTTCATAAATGAAACTGGCATTTAATCTTGTACTCTACCTTGTGGGCATATCAAACTTTAGTGAGAAATGAAACTGGATTCACACCCTTTCAATTGGTGTATGGTCTCGAGCCAATCTTGCCAATATAATGTGAAATGTCATCTTTGAAACTTGCGATTGACCTATTACCCCACACTTTTGATGAAGAAGAACGTTTCTTAGAACTCATCCATCTAGATCAAACCCGTCATGAAGTTGTATTGGCTAACAAAGTGCATAAGAAACAAATCAAGGAGCAATATGATAAAAATTTCAAGCCTTGCATTTTCTTAGAAGGAGACCTAGTCTTGCTTTATGATGAAGAAGTTGATAAACTTGGAACAGGAAAATTTGAACCACTACGGATGGGTCCTTATATTTTCAAGCATGTTTTGGAAAAAGGTGCCTATGAGTTGGTGGATTATGATGGAATTCCATTGTCATAGCCCCAAAACAGGTTGTACCTCAAATGTTACTATGTTTAATTGAGTGTAGTAAAGTCACTGTATATATGCTTTAATTGCATGTGTGTGTGTCAGTGTGTCTTTTAGAGATTTTATGTGGTTAAGTAACCCACTTTGAATTTTTTACAGATGTCGAAATCATTGGAACCATTTCTTGGTTACGCCAATGGTGCTAGTCATAGTACGCGGAACCCATCTTCTGTAGCATGGGTGATTTTCACTCCAAGTGGTGAGTTGGTGAGTTTTCAAGGGATTTGTATTGGTCGTTCAACTAACAATATCACTCAGTATAGCGGGTTGGTTGAACTTCTCTATGATGCCATTTCACTTAGCATTCGCTGAATCATCATCAAGCTGGACTCACAACTCGTTGTACTGCAACAAACAAATGTTTATACCATCTGAAACCCAAAAATTATTTTTATGTTCCTTAGATTTCATATTTTGGAAAGACATTTTGATTACATTCAATATCAACATATTTCCAGAAACTTTAACACATTAACCGATTCATTAGCAAACTATGCGTTAAACAGACATTTTCGACACATGTAAAAGTAAATTTTCAATTGACATCATTAGTTGAATAGGATTGCATATATCCATATATAAAAACTATAAAAGTAGATAGATGTTTTAAATTTTTTTACAAAATTTGTGCCCAAGACATGTTTGGTCATCTGACCTAAAAACTCAAAATGCATGCAAAAATCTTCTTAAGTAGACCTAGTGATGCTCATGATAACAAGTCACAACCTCAACTATCATGCACAAGAGACACATCCAATGGCTAGGAACACCAATAGTATGGCATTGCAGCCTCATAGGTAACTCCTTGATCCATACATCCAAAATACCAAGGGTTAATCCCCCTACATGATCTTGCAACTCTACCAGTGTCTCGGCCAAATCCAAATCCTCGAGAACTGCTCTCCCAACATTTCTCCACGCTATTCCACTTGCCTCCTATTGGTGTCTCACAGGTCGAACAGTACCAACATCGACATGCATGAGAACTATTATAGTTTAGTCTTGGAAACATTGCAACACAAAAACATGTAGAACCTTACAAAAAAAAAAAACATTTGGTCATAAAACAGTTTACCTATAGCACCAGATTGAGTGCCCACTGGTAAACTCAACTCTGGATCTCCACAAAAGTCCAACCCTGCTTATGGATGCTCATTGATGACAATGTGTGGCCAATCAAGCCAACTGAAGAATGCAGTAGAAAATGTAATCAATGATTGACCAGCATGTCTAGCCATCAATTCAACCCAACTTTGCATCCGTGGATCTCTATGACTAGCTACACCCAGTGTTACATGCTGAGGTTCCATCAATGGAATTACCTCTAATGTAAAAGCAATTAATTGCAATCCATAGCTAAATTTCTTGGTCTTACAGCTCTTTACCTTTGTCAACCTCTGTTTTAGTGAAGAAAGTACTCCCTCACACCAATTTAATAAATTTGGCTCAAGACACTCAAGTGCATACTGCATGTATGTTTTGTTTGCTAGATGGAGTGTCAAACTACCTGCCAACTTTTTGATGGTGAAAAGGATTGTTATCAAAGGTAAATCATGAATATATTTAATGATTATCTTTCCATCCTTGCTAGGCGGTGTACCTAGCCAACAGAATTGTCGAACATAGTCCCTCACTAATTCCCCTCCACGGAAGAACCTGAAAGAGGTATGTGGGCACCATGTCTCAACAACCCTATAAGAAAATAAACATCATTGATCATAATAGGGACCACATTGTCCCTTATGTGAAAATTCTAATTCGTTGGGTCCCATGCATGAACTAGGAACTGCAATAGTTCTGATTGTTGCCTCATTCCGGTCAACCTCAAGTATTTGATGAACCCACAGTTTTTGAGGGCCTCAAATGTACCTGGATTATTTAGGGAAACCATGTATTATTCTTCATGCTCTCTTTTTTTCTGAGTAATAGACATTCTAATCAAATTAAAGCATGAAAGCAAGCCATAAGCTTAGTTAGGATCCTTTTCATGCAAAAAACTGGAGAAATTTTGGGCCAAATTGGTGAAACAAGTTTGTGAAACTCACCCAGCATAGCCTAGGCAAGGAGACAATGTGCTGTAGTGCAACCAACCTTTTATCTAGGTGCTCCCCAGTGTAGTTTTTGACATGGAATCCCGCACTGATCCTAGGGAAAATTTTTCTAACCCGGGGGGCCCTAAAAACCCTAAAAACTTACATGAAATTGTAAAAGAATTACATGAAAAGAAAGAGGAGGGATATATCTCCTACCTGGTTGGAAAAACATGATAAATGATCCACCGAGTCTCCCAAAATAAGTTGCTAAAGATCGAGGTAAAAAACAAGGTCAGAGCATAAACTGAATGGTAAATATCAAATGGTCAAAATAACATGATAAATTCTTGTTTTTATTTTTATTTCATAATCATTTAATGAGTAAAATTTAGTATTTACCTATTTTTACCAATGAAACAAGTATCTTTAATATGTTAGTATTTCCTTGAACAAATTTACAGCTAACTTACATAATTTGACGTGCACGATCGTGAATTGTACTTTGACCAGAGAGCATACTTTTATCTCTTTTTTGAGCTCTGCTAAACATCGAAAAAGGAACCCCCTTGGAGTCCTCTTTAAGCTCTTTTCAAACTCTCGAAATATGAAAATATTGTCGAGCATTTGTCCTTTTCAGCTCATTAATGGATTGGAAACGACATCTACTCAATATAAGATTAACCCTTTTCTAGACTGAGATAGATTATTTACGAAAAATGAAAATGTTGATCGAACATGATCAATAGGTTCTCTCTTGTAATGTTTATGCTTTTTTAGACTTGAGAGACAAATCTACAAAAAAGAACTCATGGAGTTTTCTTTTTATCCCTTTTCAAACTCTCTAAACATGAAAAGGACCGAGTTATCATTATCGTTAGACTCTTTACAACATCGAATAGCGACAAAGTTGTCCATCATGACAAGACCGAGTTTCAGCTTCGCTAGACTCGTTAAAACATCACATAGTGATGGATTCACCCAAAGGGTGGAATTATACAACAAGCATATGTTATCCTCCCCAATCTTGATAAAAATAAAGAGGTATTGGTCAGCAATGACTATGGGAAATGGGAAAAGAGGTAAACCACTTTATGGCAGCAAGTCGCTCTTGAACATGACACTTTCACTCCATCACTGTGACTATTTGGGTTGGGTTATCTGCTTGATGGTCGTCATACCTTGGTATATCATACCATCCATTACTTTGGTTTTGGGTCAATGTTACCAATCCATTTAGTTTCGTCGACATGTACAAGAGAAGTCACTCAGTTTAAATTCATCCATTACAATACTCATAAACCTTCATTTTCATGACTTCCATTTCTTAACCTTGTTTCGTCAGTCACATTCCATCTCGAAAATCATTACAATTGTTTCATGTCGTTGATGTGGTATACATAAGGGCTCTTTTGCGATGAGTTTCTTCTTGTCGACATCAACACATTATCCAAGAAGTTGACTTAGAAACACCATTCCAGTACCTTGAGGCTTGCATACATCAATGAAAAGTTTCTCGCTTCAAGCGATAAGTTGAAATCACTGGCCTTCGACTAAAAGACTTTCTATGGTGCTCAACATCAAAACATCCATTCACACCATGAATAATGTATTGCAGTACCTTGATGATCATTATCATTATTGGTGATTTCTCTCGTGTCTATTAACAACTTACATCATAGGTTGGTAATCAAACAATGTCTTCCCATGTTCGACTTTAGATCACATATTCACATGGTTAGAATCGTACTTGAGCAAACGATTGAATGAGATAGAAGACCCCATATCTAGTTTCATCCATCGAGGATGCAATTTCAAGAAATGTACCAAATCATCGGTACAATGGCTTTACATTGATGATCATCCTATCATGGGTCTATATCTGTAGACGACTATCTATGTACTTGTAATGAAATTTTATATGTTGAGCATGGGTATGCCTTCCCTCAAAAATTCATGAGAAAAAATCAAAATATCATGATATTATGTATTGCAATCGATGCAGGTCACCATCCACTTCAGAACCTCCTCATCACATTGTAAAGCATATTACTCGACATTAACATTTTCAACTTCATGCTCTACGGGGTAGTTTTTACATATCCATTTGGGCACTTCACTCCCATCATTCAAATCATTACTTTAAGGGATCATCAAACCCTAATGTGGTTGCTACATGCCCTAGACAAGTGAACACTTTAAATGCCTCCTTCTCTGAGAGTTTCTTGGCTTAAGCCATGCATAAATGCCTCCTCCAGGGACCAACGTAGCCTTCGTCAGGGGTAAGTGCACTTCAATGAAGGTAGGCCCATGTCAATGTATTTTCTAGAGCATTTAGGCCCACTTTGACCTGCGTCAGGCGAGATTGAGTGAAATCATCATAAGGTTCTGGTAATATTCTTCTTATGGAGCCATCTAGAAGATTCCCACACTTATCATCTCCTATGAGCTTGAAATTGGCTAGGGAATGAGTTAAGTAACCTCCTATGCTCTCATCCCTTCCTCCATGGAAAATAACTGTAAGTTTGGAAGGCCATTCAATACCCTCATTTATGACCAAACCACCATCATTTTCCTATAAATTGAGCACTCATCTAAGTGATCAGGGGCTATACTTTGAGAATTTGTAAGGAGACACCATTGGTGTGAGGTTTGAGATTGTAAGAAAGTACTACTATGTTGCTGAAGTGTTGTGCTTTTGATGTGATGTTGGTTGGAACCCAAAATGGAAGAGTGGCAATGGATTAGACTTCATGGTTGTAATTCTTCCTTCTACTTAAAAAATTTGTTTACACCTTTTCCCATATTCTTTTCTTTATGTTTGATGATTATATGTGTAAGTGCTTTCGATTCCATTTCCTTATAGTAGATATATCTCTTGCTTTGATTGGTTTTTGTCCTCTATTTACGATTACAAGTACTTGTCGAGTCAATTAAGTTCGAGAAGGAGCAGTGAGAGCCATATAAATGAGACAAAGGGAAAGAGAAAGATAACAAGTAGGTCCCTTATCTTATTTATCTTCTATAGAAAAAGGTTAAGTGCTTTAAATATGTTATTCTAGGTGTAGCTACCCACCAAGGGAAATTGTGTTTATCCATAGATGGAAAATTCCACATAACACCTTCCATCTTCTAGACTATTCCCCAGGATTTCAGCCTGTTCCTGTAGTAGAACAGGGGATCCTGTAGGTGAACTAGTGCTTCCTGTAGACATCTTGTAGGAAAACCTGGAGTAGCCTGTTTTGAGCCCGAATTGAGAAAAATCATCACTAAAAGCTAGGATTAGGCCCCTACTTTCCCTCCAAACCATCTGAACCATTGTACTCATTTTCCTCCACACCTCTTTCCCTTGCCAAAGAGCCAAGAAATATTAGCATTTAAATGTTTCAAGCAAAAAGACAAAAAGGAAGAAAGTTATTTTATATTTATTCTTGCATGCAGCAATTAGTACTCTCTAGATTGGACTTCATGCTTATATTAGTTAACACTTACATGTGTTAAAGTAGGGTTCTTTTGCAAGAAACGTATGTTAGAAAGTAGATAGAGGTTTTCATGTTGTCTTGCAAGAATTTCTTTCAGTCTTTACATCATCTAATAGACATCATTTCTTTTCTTCCAATTAGGGTAAATTTCCCTTCTCCAAGTTGGTAATTAGACTTCTTCTATTCAATATAAGGCTGGTTTGAGAAACCCTAGTGGTCTATCGCCCTAGATCAGTAGTGACAAAGAGTAGACCAATTACATATATTTTTGTATATAGCATTGTCACCTCCAAGTTTGTACGAACCCCGGGTTGATGAAGTAAAGTCGATAGGCCTATGAATTGCAACATCCTTGCTGAAATATTGGTGCTCATCAGTAAGCTTCTTTCATTTTTATTTGCATTGGTCTCTACCAATGAACTGAAATCTGCAACTTTTTTTTAAGATTTTTTCTTTTTTATTTGCATTGGTCTTATGGGTATATTATAGAGCCTTCAGGTATTTGTGGGGTAGCAACGTTTTTGAATACTTAAACTTGAATATATTTAGAGTGTAATCTTGTGCCTTGATTTGCAGAATCACTACTCCATTGGTATGAATGATAATGTTGATAACATAGAAATGAATGTTCTGGAAACACCCTCTATTCATCATGTTGTATAACCAATAATAGAGCAAAAAATAGTTCAAAAGGTCAAGATGCGCATAAATAATCAGTTGTACTAGTCGATTAGAATTGCTATTGTTATAGTATTCGTTCGTAGGCGACATTGTTATGAAGGAGGATAGGCATCAATATTGGGGTCTTAATCTTATGTGAAAACATAAAATGCATCACTAGGTGTATAAGCCCTAATTTTCCATTTAACCCAATCTCTTCTACATGCAATACTTGATCTCTTCATTGGATAGAAGAAAATATCTAACCAAGGCATAATCAAGCAATAAATGCATGTGTATCACGTTTTTCATGGGTATGGCCAAGGATTTTGATGGTCCATTCTACGAAAAGTAGCGTGATAAAGTATAAGAATCATATTGATTCATTCAAACAAGATTGGAGTTCAATTTATGAAGGAGAAAGAGCCTTGGCTCAAGCCAACTTCTCTTCTCATTGCAAAGAAACCCACTGATTATTGAACCACTGGGTTCTTATTAATGTGAAAAATATTCTTTGAAGTTCTTATATCATGATAAATGTTTATCGATTTCTTTACAGCAAGTTTGTAAGCAGCTTTAGGAAATATGAAGGTTTCGATGTGAAGGTTTGTGAAGAAAGAGGCTATCAATTTTCTGTCATTGAATGTCCTCTATTTGTTAATGCATTTAAATTTTACTGTCTAATGACTATGAAATATATCCAAGAAAGAGAAATAGGGATACATCCACTTTTAAGCAAGTTGTAGCCCATGAATTAAAACATCTTATGTTTAGAAGACTCCTGGTATTACTGTGAACAAATAAGAAAATCGATAGTCTACCTATATGATGGGTCACCCAACAAGGAAAAAACACATAAGGTCAAAACCTTGTAGGGCACACAAAGACACTGAATCCTAAATTTATATATCAGACTCCTAAGGGTACATGCACTCCCTTGAATATTTTAGTGGTAGCTATCGCAGGAAACTACAATAATAACCCTATTTCTAGTGGCTAGAAAGAAACTCTACCCCTTTACCATGAAAGATAGTGTTGTTTGTTTATTATGATACATTGTCAAAGAAACCCATTCATTATTGAACCACTGGATTCTTTTAAATGTGAAAAATATTCTTTTAAGTGCTTATATCATGATAAATGTTTATCATATTCTTTACAACAGGTTTGCAAGCAGTTTTAGGAAAGAGCAAGGTTTTTATGTGAAGGTTTGTGAAGGAAGAGGGTACTGATTTTTTGACATTGAAAAACCTCTGTTTGCCAATGCATTTAACTTTTACTGTCTAATGGCTATGAAATATATTCAATAAAGAGAAAAATATTACATCCTCTTTTAAGCGATTTGTGGCCTATGAAGTAAAAAATCTTATGCTTATAAGGCTCCCGGTAATACTATGACCAAAGAAAACAATTTATAGTCTAACTATATGATGGGTCACCCAACAAGGAAAAAATGCATAAGGTCAACACCTTGTAGGGTGCACAAAGACTCTGAATCTTGAATTTATATATCAGACTCCCAAGAATACATGGACTCCCTTGAATATTTTAGTGGCAGCTATCACGAGAAGCTGCAATAATAACCCATGTTTTAGTGGCTAGAAAGTAGCTATGCCCCTTTACCATGAAAGAGAGTGTTGTTTGTTCGTTATGAGCCAGGGTCAAAGAAACCCACTGATTATTGAACCACTGGACTCTTCTCAATGTGAAAAATATTCTTTGAAGTTCTTATATGATGATAAATGTTTATCATTTTCTTTACAGCAGGTTTGTAAGCAGTTTTCGGAAAGAGTAAGGTTTTGACGTGAAGTTTTGTGAAAAAAGATGGTACCAATTTTTTGACATTGAAAATCCTTTGCTTTTCAATGAATTTAACTTTTATTATCTAATGAATATGAAATATATCCAACAAAGAGAAATACGGTTACATCCACTTTTAAGCAAGTTATAGCCCATGAATTAAAATATCCTATGCTTATAAGGCTCCCCGTATTACTGTGACCAAAGAAGAAAATTGAAAAGAGGAGAATTGGAAATGTTTCAAGCTCATTATTTGACATGACATAATTTTGAACTAGAAAGTTTGATTTCATTTTTGAATCTTTATCTTCCTCCAATGGAAGTGCCTTCATATATAAAATTTTCCTATGTGATAAATTGTTCGGGATTTTCCTTCTTTCAAGATTATTTCTTAATTACGGGTGTTTGTATCAATGTGTATTATACTCTGCACCTAATTCCAAATGATACTATTCTCTTTCATTTCTATGATGTTGTTTCTTGTTTTTTTATGCTTTCCATACTATGACAATTTCCTAGCTTGAGTTGGCATAGATGGAAAAATTGCATGTAAATGATGAAAGAATTGTCATAGTTGGGAACAATGTGGGCAAAACAAAAGGTGTGATGAGTTGTTTTCTATCACTTTGTTGTGGTATTCAACAAACCCCCATTTGTTAATGATAGTAGTTAATGCTACATTTATAAATGGGGACCCTTTAAAAAATTCATCCAAAAAACAAAACTTAGCATTTAGTCATTTCTTTTATTTTTTGAATAAAGCAAAGATAACAATCAAAACATTATTGGGAACTACTAAAGACTTACCTTTTCATATATAGCATGTCTAAAATCCACCAAATAACCATTCTAGAAAACCTCCAAAATCGAGTAAAATGATTAAATAAGGGCTCCATGGTCTAAATTATCATAAAATCTGATGAAAACAGAAGTCCTTAAGCTTTGTAGGTTTAAGTGTTGCATCACATATCACAACTTATAAAGAACTCTCCCTTGAAAATGATATAGCGAAATTTGCGAGATGCGAAACTGCAATGGCACTTTGACTTTTATCGCATTACATTTTGGGCATTCAAGCAAATGCTTTGCACTTACCACTAGCTGATATTGAAAAATGTGATTGGCACTAGACCCACACCTTAGAATATTAAAATTAAATATTTTGAGTCTGTGAAGTCTATTGCATAGGATAAACCTATTTATTAGCTATACATCAAATAACTAACAAACGGCTGGCATCTCGCATCTCTCAAAAACACTGCAAGAGGTAAGAATGCTAAAAAGGCACATCTTGCGATATTTGTGATCTACAGTATTGCTTCGCAAATTGCACAATCACTATAATCATAGTACAAAGGCTCGCCACCCTAGAAGCTTTCATCATGTTTTATGACACAAACATTTATGAGAAATAAAGTTAAGGGATAACGAATCATTAGTGGGCATTAGTGGGAAATAACTGCATTTATGTATGAAAAGTCATTTAGCTTGATACGATATCTTGTTACGTGCGTTCAAATAATGCTTCTTTTACCACCTTTACAAGCTATTTTCATTATTTCATTTTTATGTTCATCTATAAGTGTCCAATAGTTGTTGTTCTTCAATTTAGGAAAAACCCGTAGAGCAGAGCATTGAGAACAATGGGGAAGAAAGGCAAGGTTGTATCCTTTGAGAAGACAGAGATGACTCCCCTATTCACAGATACCACATGCAGCAGAGAGGGAGGAACCTCTACATGAGAGGCTATGTACAACATACTAGAGGAGGAACAACTGAGGATTATGGAAATAAATGTTACAGTTAACGGACGAGATTCCTCAGATGCTTCCGTACTATAACTGGCTTTCTTATTTTTGCACCACATAGCTGCTTAGCCGAAGATAATCCCTTATACCGACATGGTAAAAAGGGTTATCGATGAAGCCGACATCTCAGACAGATAATTCAATATGAGAAGCCAAGACATCATCATCTCTTTTACCCTGGACAACCTATGGCTTATGTACCACCTACCAGAGCCAACAGGAAATTCGTAGAGATGTTTGCTAAAGAGAACAGTGACCCAATGGATTGCACTAGTGCCTGGTCAAATAATGAAGAGAAAATCAAGAAAGACAAAATTGGTATGTACACTACTACGTCTATTTGTCCCCCTTATATTTTTGCAGTGGCTATGTTATGTAGACTGTTTGGTAGACCAGATAGTACTAATTTCTCCCTAGAGTGGTTTCCGTTAATAGACGTAGTCATTAATGCAACTATAATGAAATGGACCCAAATCCTGGTAGATAATTTAGAAAAAAGAATTATCAAGTATAGAAGGAGAATAAGTATTGCTTCGAGGGTTTACCCTCCATTTTTTATGAGCGCCTATGTTAGGGATGCTATGTTTTTTAGTTCAAATTAAACCCATCATGGGATGGAAATGGACTGTTCAAAATCCACTTCCCATTCACATGTACCACAAGGTCATGTGGGAATCCAATTTTCACCCATATTTTTTTAAGATTTCCCATGGAGTTACGCTCCCTATTCACAAGCGGTTTTATAATCGAGATGCCCCAAGTTTTTCTGAAGAAGCTGAAGTTGACATCCTCCTAGTGGCCAGATGGTTAAGGGAGGAAACGTTTACATATATCATAGCTTTTGGCAGCATCACCTCCCCCAATATCCTCTAATACTATGCTCTAAATAAATTGGTGGCTATGGAGATAACCTATCAGAGAGCTAGTGAGGGAGGAATGAGCCATACACTTGTTACACAGTAAAATGTCACTGCCACCATGTCAGTCTCCCTACTGTGCTATAAACCACATTCACCCATACTCATGCTCCTCAAAAATGGCTAAAAACCCTCTTTGCCTAAGTTAAATGGATCATCGCGTCTGTTAATAAAATAACCGCGCTGACGGGCGGGGGCCAATGTATCTGCTGCGCTGCCAGCGCGGAAGCACACGTCTTTTCCGCGCTGGTCCCATTTC
>APFE031155945.1:290265-302875 GCA_000404065.3 Pinus taeda | reverse complement strand
ATGACCACAAGTAACTTTTTTAAGATGAAACTCGCGCCTTTTGACCTTTACAGGAGTACGCACCTATCCCTTGACTTATAGAGTGTAAAAGTACGTAGGTACAATGAACTTGGGATGCGTACACGCAGGCAAGGTAGAGAGAACCTGCGTACCGAGAGATAAACATGATTTTTAATGACTTTCTCTCTTTCTTTAAGTTTGACATGGAGAGCAGAGGTATCAGGCTTGACAAGGAGGATAATATGACTATTGATGGAGCCATATTAACTGCAGATAGTCATGGTGACAAATTTTAGTGTAACACTTAGAGAAAAGGAAAATAAAATAATGTCGTTTGAGCAACAATTACAACAAGTCAAATCCAAGAAGCAGGTAGAGATACAATTGGCCAAGCTTCAACAGGTATTTGAATAGATTCAAATAGAACATCAAACCAGCTTAGCCAAGAAGGAAGCATAGGTGCAGGTAATAACTAATCTACATAAAGAAAATCCAAAAATTGATCAGTTTATTATCGAAGCACTCGAACTTAATTCCCAGTTGACACATGAGAAAGAATTACCATGCTAGAAGATTTCACACTGGAGATCTTATTGTGAAATAAGTGATAAACTAACAAGTCAAGTCATAGAAATACAACTTGAATATGATGAGATCTTTAAAAAGGTCTTTGATTTCATTTCCTAGAAAAATATAGAGGGGAGAAAAGCTGACATGCCTACGCTAGAAGAACCACATAAGGAAATTTAGTTTGCAAGTTGGGATTCTCGGCTTAAAGAAGTAGAAAAGGAAACAGTAGATGTGGTGACAACAACAAACATTATCATATAAAATATCAATGAGAATTTGCATGGTGCCAATCTAGTGGAAAAGTCTATTCCAAGGTTCCTTCCAGATGCGAAACAACTCGAACAACAACGAAAATAGATAGCGGAAGAAAAAGTGAAAGTGATAAGGCAAACAACCAAGCTACACTAGGAGGTGTATTGGAAACATTTGGTCAAGCCTCACAACCAATGGATGACCCTACGATGCCTAACCACTTCTGCTGAGAAAATGGCACCAACACTGACCGATGTCGTATTCAATGGACAGTTGAAAGTTGAAGTTGGCCAGCCTACACAAATAAAGCCTATGGTGGATATTTGTGATCTAAAGGATTAAATGAAACTTAGTTGGTCACCTTGTTTACTTTGATTTTTATTTTATTTTTGCATAAATTTGAGGCAGGTCATTTAAACCACCTCAACTATTTTTTTAATAATCTATTTTTATTTTTATAGCTTTAGTATTTAAACCCCTCTCATGAATTTAGAGAGGGGTCCAAAATTTTATCAGAAACTCTCTTCAAAACATTCACTTATGTCCCTTTGAGGACGTTCTGGAGAAATATATGGAACAAGATTTATTTTTACGTAATTTTGCATCTTCTACTAAAATTGCACTTTTGTACTCCTAAATGATGTTGAATGGATTGAAGATAGATCAATATTGCTAAAGCACATGAGTAGAACGTATTATAAATGGTACTTTTATCTTGTAATCCTTTTTACTTATGTATTAAATAATCATTTCTTTCCGAATTATTTATGTATGTAGGTCTGAATTTTGATTACCATTATTGCACTTCTGTATCATGATGATCTTTATTTTATGTTGAATATATGAAGAACTCTTTATGCAATATATTTCTCACAATCGTTTCGGCTAACTTTTTGTACGAAACAATTATTGTTAAAACGGATTCAGTTCTAATCGTAATTGAATGATATTTATTACCAATTTATTTTAAAAATTATTTTAGATCGCATATATCAAGTTGATCCTGGGTATATTATGATTAGATAGTTTTTTAAAATTAGAAGTTAAATGAATTTGTGATTGATTAGTTTAGACTAGATTACTGTTAGCTTAAACATTACTCTAAAACATCAGACATCACCCCATTTAGCATAGGAATTAAAAAGATTGGGAAATTGATCCCATTATCGCCAGTCGGAGCCACTACTCCAAACAGAAAAGGAGTTGCCAACCATGGTCTAGACTAGGTGGTTTTCCCCCATGTTGAGGCAATGATTTTTCAGGCTTCAACACACTCTTAAATACAGAAGCTAAAGCTATAGTTTATTTGGCTCAAATTATTATAAATTGGTCTCCACCAATGAACTAATATGTTCAACCTATTTGTAAGCTTCTTTCGTTTTTATTTTCATTGGTCTTATGGGTATATTATAGAGCCTTTAGGTACTTGTGGGGCACAACTTTCCTAAAAACTTAAACTTGAACCTATTTGGAGTGTAATCTTGGGTGTTGATTTGCAGAAGCGCTACCCCATTGACCTTCATTATAATATTGATAACATAGAACTGAAGGTTCCAGAAATACCCTCTATTCATCATGTTGTCCATTCCAGGTATTTCAAAATTATCTCTGTTATGTTCACCATTAAAAAAAATTTGTGTGTGTGCAGAAACATTTTTCTCTCATTCTGTATCAAGATCACTTGTTCTTAATATGGGCATGTTCATGGCAGAGTGAAACCTTGTATTTTAACTGTCATGAACATGCCCATAAGTTTCTACCTTTTGCCAACCAATAAGAAATAATGAAGACAAGTGGGTGGGAAAGAAATATGTAGGATGATCCTCACCTCTTTGTTCAAGCATTCTTGTATTCAAGGATTTTAGGAGCACATCATGGAAGTCACTCGTACCACCTAGATTATCCACATTTTCATTTGTTTCAACTTGGTAATGGTATAACTCTCTTGCAGAACCATGTATGCCATAATAATTTTACATGTCAAGTTGTTTCATTCATGTTCTGAATATCTCTTGTTATTTACAAATCATGCCTCCCCCTATGCACAGGTATTATGTAGTAACTTTTAATGTCTTCTAGTTTTAACATCTATTCATGGAACTAGATTGCATAGTAAATAAATCCTTTCACTAGAGTTACACGTCAATGAATTGCATTCACACATGATTATAATTTAGTCCAACTCTTAATTTACCTTCCCAACTTCAACATAAATCCAAATATAGTCCTTGATAAAAGCCCCTTACAGCCATTTTTTGAGATTTTCTTGTTGGAAAAAGAGAGGATGTTTAAAAGTACTTAAGATATAAGACATGAAATTAGGGTTATCACTTTATTGCTCAAAAAAAAATGAAGAAAATATATGACTCGCACTCTGCACTTGAAGTTGTTCAACTCATGATTAAACTCTTCACCTTTGAATTACAAAATAATGATCCTCTTGCTCTTACATTCGAAGTAAAATCTATAATGCATGATATCAAACTCACTAAGGTTGAATTGGATATTCCTATGATCGCTTTTCTCAAGGCAATTTATCCTACTTACTCCAATTACCTTGAGTCATTGCAAGCAAATGGAAATCTCAAAGATATTACCTTTGACTCCCTTGTGAAAAAATCTGCTGAAAGAGAGAAAGATTTTGGGAAGAAGACAACCATTGAATCTTCTAAAGAGGCTATGTGCCTTGCTCATAAAGAAAACAATCTTGACAAAGATTCTTCCAAAGGAAGAGGGGGTCGGAGAGGAAGAGGAAGATATTTCAAAGGCAGGGGGGGCAGACACTCTCAAGGAGGAAAGTTAGATTTGCATTGCATACGCTGTGAAAGAGATGGATCACATGATGCCTCCACATGCAAGTTACCTTGGGACAAAATTGAGCAGCAAAGAAACCAACCCAAAGGTAAAACTAATGACAAAGACAAAGGTAAAGCACTTGAATCCGCTAACTATGTTGTGGCACAATGTAATATTGGAGTAAATGAAGACTTATTTAATGCTTCACTTGCTTCTTTGAAAATGATTGGTTTCTTGTTTAGGAGCAACTTGCCACACGACTTTTAGAAGAGATTTTTCTGAATAATTTACTGACAATGTTGATGGAGTAGTATACTTTGCAGACCAATCAAAGCTCAAGCCATCAAGGCTTGGCACAATCAGGCTTAAATTGCCTAGTCTTCCAAACTTTCTTCTGCATCATGTTCTATATCTCCCATAGTTGAGGAGAAAATTGTTGTCCTTGGTCCACATCCACCAGCAAGGTCACTCCATTCATATGTTTGATGGAAATCTTGAGGTCAGAAAAGCATCTGACCACTCACTTGTCATGACGGGATAGAAGAAGAAAGGCTTCTCAAGTTGCTAGGTACCTCTGCTCGTGCACTACATTTATTATACAATTCTCATTATAAATAAGGTACATTTCCATCAACTTTATTATGGCATGCTAGATTTGGACACTTGAACTATGAAAACCTCTGCTTGTTGAAGAAAATAGGTGTTACTGGTTTGCCTACAATTCCTAGGAAACTTAAGCAATGTGATGCTTGCATTCTAGGAAAGCATAACAAATAGTATTTTCATGATTCACATTCAACATCACATAGAAAACTTGAACTCATTCATTTAGATTTATGCGGTCCAATGCCTATTCCTTCTGCAAATGGAAATAAATATATGATGACATTTATTGATGACTACACCAGAATGTGTTGGGTTTATTTATTGAGGAACAAATCTGATGCTTTTCAAACATTCAAGAACTTTCATACATGGATTGAAAATGATGCACAATCTCATATTGGCTCTATTCTCACTAATAATGGAAAAGAATAAACTTCAAATGAATTTGAAAACTATCTTTGCCAACATGGGATCAAACATCAAACAATTGTGCCCTATAATCCCCAACAAAACGGTGTAGCTGAAGGAATGAATAAGACAATCTTAAATATTGTACGCTCCATGTTGTTCTTCAAAAATGTAAAAATGATGTTTTGGGCTAATGCAATTTGATGTGTTGTATATATAAAGAATAGATGTTGATCTAATGCTATTATAAACAAGACTCCTTACGAAATTTGGTATGGGCACATTACTTTGGTAAAGCATCTCAGGGTCTTTGGTTCCACCTATTATGCCTTGATACCAAAGGTACATAGAAACAAACTTGGTGCAAGAAGTCGTAAGTGTATCTTCTTGGGGTGTTCAAACACCTCCAAAGCATACCATCTCTATGATGAACTCAACAAAAAGTTTGTTGTATCTAGAGATGTAATCTTTCTTGAATTATCCAAAACTGACAACGTTGTTGAGTGGCAACTTGATCACTTGGATATATTCAAAAATGCAAAATCATTTGAAGAATTTGATAATTAGATTCCACATATTGAAGGGAGGATTCCTATACTAGATCAACCGATGGAATCTTCTTCTGAAGCACTCTCTCCCCTACATAATTTACCTTTTAGGATATTTACCTTAACCTGATATTTATTTTCCTTTTCTAGATACTGCTTCTTCATGATTTCTTCAACCTTTCTTCCTTCCTCCATTTGTTGTTTCAATTTGATAATATCTTCTTTCAACGCATTTTCTTGTTCTTCAAAAACTTGAAGTAGATCTTCATTCCACTTATTTGATTTTTCAAGATCTGCTCTTGGAGGGATGACCTCAGCTTCAATATCTTCACAATATTAGTTAGATACCATACCAGCATGATCCTTGTTACATAAGCTTGCAACTTATTGTTAAGATTAACAATATTTTTCAAAGAAAGATCAAGTTTTGTTATAAGAGCAACAATTTCTTCTAACTTATCTTCTCTTGAATCAACAACTCTATTTGTCATATTGGACACATTGTTAGATATAATATTACCTATGATATATTCATTTGAGACTTTTTCATATATTTCTTGTAACCGATCCCACACTTTCTTTGCAGTAGTATAATGCATAACCTTATTCAATATTGAATCAGATATGTTACAAAAGATTTTACTCAAAGCCTTACAGTTCTTTTGCAATTCCTTGTCTGATGGAGGAAACTTGATGTAACCATTGCACATTAGATGCCAGACATCGAGATTCATTGGATTTTGCTTCATCTTTACCTTCCATTGTTGATAATTATTTTTTCTTAGCATAGGCATATCTGCATTGTCCATTAATTCTAACTTGCTTTGATATACTACTTCAAGAGAGTTACTTTCACTTTTACCCATAAGTGCAAACTCAATAGTTTCATTGTCATCATTTCTATCATTGTTGCATAGACAAGAAAATCGATCACATATTGAGCAAGAATCCATACCTAATGAAGCTTCGTCTTCTTCATTCTTGATCACTAGAAAGCTAGTTTCTCTCGTATTTGAATATTTGTTGACATTTGTAACTGTTACTACATATGATCTGTTCCTGTCAAAGTTTTCAATAAATGTATCATTTTCTTCTAGGTCATCAATGAAATTATCATCACACTCATCTTAAAATGATGTAAGTAAATGACAACATTGATCAGACTCACCTTCTTCACCATTTGAAAGACCATTACTGTCTTCATGTGTATAAAAAATTCTCATGTATTCAAACCTGTTCCTATTTATTTTGGCAGCTTGTTCTCCTTTCTCCTAATTTTTTTTATAGGGACACTTAGTAGCATAATGACCAACTCTACCACAAGTGAAACATTTGAAAGGAAGCTTATCTTTGAATCTTCTTGTACCCACTTAGTGTTTCTTTACAAGGTTTGCTTCTTTTTCTTCTGATACATAACCCGATTCTTCCTTCTCTTTTCCTTTTGTAGTAGTTTTGAAGGTTGCTTCTCTCATATTTGAAGGGTGACCTTTCTTCATCTCAAATGTTGTTAATATTCCATGGAGCTGATCAAGTGTAAGACTTTTCAGATCTTGCATTTTTTCAGTAGAAGATACTTTGGATTCGAACTTTGGAATTAGAGATCTAAGAATCTTTTCAATAATAGAGGCATATATTATTTTTTCACCAAGATTTCTCATGGAATTAACAACTTCATATACTCGAAGAAAAAATGGTCGAATTTTTTCATCATCATGCATTTTCAATGCCTCATAATGAAATCTGAATGTTTGAAGTTTATCACTTTTTACCTTGTTCTCACCTTCATAATTTTGGATAATATTATCCCACCTTCCCTTTCTTGTGTTTAGGTGTACTACCTTCACAAACTCGGTCTTGGCTAGACTTTCGAAGATGGAATTTATAAACTTTGCATTGGTTTCTTATTGTTTCTTTTCTGTAGTGTTTGAAGGAATGGTGGTTCGAAATTGATATCCACTTTCAACTATTTACCATACATCAGCTCCTAGTTCCTGCAACTATGCTCTTGTCTTAATTTTCCAAAATAAAAATTTAGTTCCATTAAATATAGGAGGTATGATAGAAAATACTCCTTCATGACTAACCATCTTGATGGATCTCGTTCAAGTGATCAATATTCTGCCAAAGGACCTTCTCTAATAATAATTGCTAGAAAAAATACTAAGGGGGTGGGTGGTGAATTCGTATTTCCAAATCAATAAACTTTTCCTTTATTTTCTTGATTTATGTACGCAAATTTATAGAAGGGAACCCATGTGTGTACGTGATTGTTCTTAAGACAACTAGCGTGTATCGAGTAAACTTACTTTGCAATCAATTCATCTTTGGATTATTTTCATCCAATGCATCTGTACTTCATTAAACATTGAAATAGATGGAAACCATGTGCAGTAAGAACAAAATAAACCATCACACATAAGGAAAATACATGAACACCGGGATTTAAGGTGGAAACCCAATGTGGGAAAAACCCACCTGTTGTTGTCATCTTTGCCTTCTTTCTAATATAAAGAAAAAATTTTACAATCTTGTATTGGCACCAAATCATACCAATACGCAAGCACCCACCTACATAAGGCTACAAACTTCACTCATTCTTGAGCTCCTACTAGAAGGGAGCTCCAACCCCCTAGATTGTATAATGGTGTATACTCATACCAGTACACAGGCACCAACCTGCAGAAGGATACAACCTTGCCTCATTCTCAAATTGCTACTGGAAGGGAGCTCTAACCCCCTGATATGATTTACCAGGTACAATTAGAAGGAAGCTCTAACTCACTCAATGTTGGGGACCATGTTTAATAATTTTTCATACTGGATCCATGTCCTACAACACATCATAACTTGTAGGCCAAATTTCATCAAATTTTTAGACTCGACCGACTACCAACATTTAAGCTCAATATCAATCATGAAACTAAAACTTATCTATGTAACTCAATCTCTGACCAAAATGAAGTGACCAATCATTGAAACTCAACCAAAATTTCTACCAATTAGAACAATCACATCACTGTAACCAAAATATAAACGACACATTACGCATCACAAAAACCATATTTTTTTACTGCAAACTCTAATCAACCACCTATTAAAATATGTATGCTATGTTTCAGTAGGAAACCCACATGTGTACTCGATCTTCATGAATCATACCCTCGAATAGATCTTAAACCTTTGAAAACTTAAAATTGAACAACTGTCACTCTGAAACAAACATTGAATCATACTCAAATCTACTACATCATTCTAAGCCAATCATGGAGCTTTCCCTCATCTCCAACACAATCAACAAGTAACTTCAACATTCTTTAATCAATTAATCCATAATCAAAACATCATTATTTAAGCATAGATCATCAAGAAGACTTCATTAACGGACAACAAAAACACATCAAGACTGATAAAATGGATCAAACATCCTTCTTTTTGAAACACTACTTTCTATATGTGCTTTCTTCAAATCATATCTACGTGTGTACACATTTTTTAAAAACAAAACCCACATGTATGCGACTTACTAGAAAAACACCGATGTGTGTACACGCCTTGCAAGCTATAAAAACCTCCTACATATTGATAAATTCAGAGTCAAATCTTCGTTGAAACACATAACTTCATACATACCCAAATCTTGACATACACACACAAATAATGCATTAAGATGCCATCAACACAAATCAAATCATCCCATAATCATGATTGTCATCTCATATCTACTGGATTTGATCCATCATAAAACTCCCAGGTGAATACTTAGTTTAGATCAAGCAAAGCATCAATATCCCATAACATGCATATTTGCTTTACATCTATTTATTCATAATATTTCCATAACTTTCACATATTGCATATGTTTATCAGTTTGATCTTAGTCACCTTATATAGCTTAGTATTTTTCAATACCATAGGGAAAAATCATACTCCAATTGATGGTTTCCTTAGAAGGGATCAAAACATTTGTTACTAGGCTCAATAGCACAGGGATATACCATGGTAAGGACCCTTGGTATTTAGAATATCATCAAAGTTGTATGCACCTGTTCTTCTTCATACTTACATGTGTACGCGACTTTACTTAACAAAACCATGTATACCTCTGGAACTTTCAACTTTATCATTTCTCTACTTATGAACTACTATGCCTTTGCCAAAACATATTGTCGCATCTGTAAAACACTCTCTCACATCTGTGAAACACTCTATCACATCCTGTTTACATCTTCAACAAGTAGGTTGCCATCAAGAGACAAATCATCAAGTAGGTTTCCATTCATCAGGTAGGTTTCCATCATGGACAACACATAGTTAAAAATGCCAACAACTGAGATTCTGTACACAGATATGTTTGGCGCATTTTCAGTGGTAGTTGGAGCCACAATATGTGCAAGTTGTATACTTGAGCTATTGGTAATAGATATGGAACTAAATATTCCAAAAATAATGAAAGAAAATGTGTTCGTATAGGTTGGGATAGAATACTGGGATCATTGTGCTTACCCAACTCTCTAGCATGCCTCGTTATGGTATATGCATGAGGTATAGCTGCATTTTGCATAAAGGTGGAATATGATCCTCACTTCTCTCGAGAGATTTGATATTTATTTCTTTCCCTTTATCCAGTGGTTGATCATTTATTTGTAGTGGCTAAGAATTGAAGTTGCATCTAGTATATAATGTTCACTTCTCATATTTTGTAGCAACGCCACCACCCCTTATATGGACCGTAGCAGTGAATCTTCTTCTTTTTATATCTAATCTCTCTTCAAATTGTTTCCATTATTGCTAGAGAGAGGAATATTTTCTTCCCACTTCCAAGATTCAGATACATTGTCTATTTTTGGCTCTAGAAAAAATCCATTGGTCATCATTTCTTGATAAAATTTGCAAGCCTCTTTAGGTTTTCCATTCAGAAGGAACGAGGGTTAGAATTTGGATTCCTCTTTACCCATCAGACATTTTTTTTGAGCTTTTAGGTCTTTACAATTCCCACCGGGTAACATTATGTTTAAAATGTTTCCCTTCAAGAGTGACATTCTAATAATAAATTAGCCCTTCAACAATAAAGATTTTATTAAAAAATTACCCTTCAATAACATAGTTATGCTAAAATCTTGGTTTGAAATTGCATGTAACACTCATAATAAAATTTGGGGGACCTGAAATCAAATGTCATTAAGAGAACAAGTAATTTCATGAGTAGAAATTGATCTCTCACACATTTAAGGCCCCTTACCAAATGGAGGAGATGAAAAATCTTATAAGATATATTTCACAAATTGGTGAAATATATTTGTTTAATAATATAATAAATGACATTCGTAAATTTATATTAAAATGATACATTAAAAAAAAAGATATGTTTTACAATTTAGTATGGAACAACTTTGTGAACAAACACTCAAAATTGTGATACATAACATTTTAAATTTCAATAAAAAAATATTTAAAAATAAATTAAAAAAACATCTCTATAATAATAAAAATGTAACCTAGAATCGTAATATCTCAAAAAATAATACTAGATATACATTAATTCTACAATATATCATATAAAATGAAACATTGAAAACAATTTTATTTAATATACTATAATTATTTTATTCTTTAATAGAATATATTATATAAAATAATTATATCCCCTCATAAATATATTATATAAAAAAAAAATTAAATTAAAGATAATTTAATTTTAATACTTAATAATCACTCAAAATTATATTAAAACATCAATCCCCTCTTTATATATCTTCAAAATAAAAATTTAAATTAATTCTTTATATTAAAATACCCTAAAAAATATCTTATCTCATAAAAATATTAATAAAGATATTTTTAATTTAAAATACTTAGATCATTCAAAATTATTAAATCATCATCCCCTCCCACAGAATAATACCTAATCCATGAACATTATCATTCAATATTTTTATATTAAAAATCACCTTAATAAATAATCTAATCCTCTTTTATTCTACCATCGTCTATCGTACTAAATGTAAAAATTTTGTAAATAATTTCTTTCTTCTAAACACTAAATTGTATTATATTTATAAATATTATACAAAATCTCAAATCCCATAAACTACCCATAATGTGTTGTTATACTTTTAATTGATCATGGACTGGACACAAAGACCGATATTGAATAGTTAACGAACTTCTTAGAAGGATAAAAGTAAAGGTAATATTACCTAGCATGGATGGCTTAATAGCCCCGAAATGATAATTAACTCATTAGTGTTAGGAAGGGAACTATGGATGGGTTAATAAGACAATGGGAAAAATACTAATTGACAACTTTCAACATAATTTACTTATGGCCTACAATGATTTGAACAATTTTCAATTCATACAATTTTTTATTATAAATTTTAATGGTGGTCTCCATTCATAATTATAGATCGTGCATTTTCTACCACATCGAATCCCAATCTCTTTGCATTTCCACTAACATCTTAGCTTTTCTTAACCCAATGAATCCAGCCACGTGAGATATAAACGTTTGTGAGCTTGCTTGACAGTGAAGTATTAATATCGTGAATGAAACATAATCGAAAACGTAACCCATATAACGTGAATGAAACATAATCGATTGATATTACATGTTAAAACGAATATCAAACATCTACACTAATATTAATATGACCTGAGCTTAAATCGATTGCTTTTCCCGGAATATTCCAGGAAACATGGCGTCCGTTCGATTTCCGGATACTTAGGGAATCAGCAATGGACTTAAAAATGGTCTGTATAATGATAACTAAACTGATTTTTTCAAGCTATCCCAAATTGATGCCGAAAATTTATAGCGAATATTTATTCATGAAATTTAGAATGAGTACTCTCTTGATATGATATTAAAAACTAAAAAAATTAACCCTTATCCATCAATCCCAAATGATACCTTCGCTTAGTAAAACAACACAAAGCAAGCCCGTGAGAGAAATCCAAGCTAATTCGATAGCATATTTGGCATTCAATAACAAAATTCAAAAAAGGAGATTTATAGTAGCAGGAGGGATTCCACACATCATAAAAGAGGCATATCATATTATTTTTATACAAACATGTGTTGGATCAGGTGCACAACAAACTTAATTAAAACACACAGCAGAAAAATAAACAAGCACATAAGACACAGCTTTTAACGTGGTTCACCCAACCAATCTGGGCTACGTCCACCAAACATAGGCATCAGAAATATATTATTCAAATTGGAGATTACATCAAGAAATCCTCACACTCTTTTAGCAAATCATCCGAATGATTGCCTGTTATATAGCATAGAGAATCTAATAGCCTCATAACTCCCTCACATCAAATATAGGAGGCATTAACTCCCTCCAAACATCCTGGAGCTAATCTAGGAACTGAATCCCTATTGTTGTCATCCTTCAGAGATTTTTGCCTATTTGACTAAAACA